>CATKUY010000329.1:0-153898 GCA_949802685.1 Dicyrtomina minuta
CCCCAACCTGTTACAGTCGCATAACCCCTGGCTTCGTAGTCTCCGTCTGGCAACAGAATCGGCTGGATAAATGTTGAGAGTTCCAGTGGAGAATTGAGTGTGAGGATTGCAATATCATTTATCCCAATTATAGGTTTGTAATCTTCATGAATGTAAACGTCCTTTATTTCGCGTGTTTGTTCCATTCCTTCCTCAATTTCCCGGTTGTGATCCCCTGCAACGATCCTCCAGGATGCGTACTCATCCACATCGTATCGAAAGACGTCGTCATAAAAGCAGTGCGCTGCGGTTAAGATACAATTTTCATTGAGAATTGAACCTCCGCAGTGAACTGCTCCTCCGGTTGAGTTTAGAATAAGAACTTGAAATGGGAATTCACCAGGGGTAGCAGTGACTCCCCCAACAACTTTGTCGTGTATCGTAATTCCAGTAGCAACACAGTCTTCACGGTTTTCACCAGCTACGCAGATATCCCGTGCAGGTTCTGAATAGCGTTGGAACAAGTTAAAAGGAATTACTTTTGACAGCCTTATGCAAGGGACATTATGAAAATGTGCATATTATAAAAGGCCGTCCATAAGGAATTTTATCACAATACTATGATTCTAGACCTCCATTAATTCCCTCCTTCCCCCCCCCCCCTCCATCTTCCACAAGTCCCCAGCATAATTGTTTTGCAAATAGCTATCTTAAACACGGGATGTCATTAATGCATAAGTATAATTACCAGTTGAATCTGCCCGTGACGTCATATGTGGACGACTACTATACTAATTACACAATTTATGACCCACCTTTGCCAACAAAGACGCCAACGCAGATGACTACAGTTGTTACAAACAGAAGCACAATCATTGCAACCAACGCCTTTTGACATCTGGAACGAATTTTAAGATAGCGTTTGATTCTTTGCCCCCTCATTGTTCTAGTTTCCGGTTCTAGGTCAGAACTTAACACCCGGAGTGCATCTTCTGCCTCTAGTCTACCTTCAGTCCCTTCACTTGGATTCCGATCTGTAGATGTTTTAGTAATTAATTACATTAAAAAAAGACACAAATTTTTCTTAATAGTGACTTTTTACTCAACTTTAAATACATTTTTAGATTTCTAATTTCTAACCTTCTAAGGTGAATTCCATTTGTCAGTAATTTCAAAATTACCCTTCTGGAATTATTTGTTGATTTTTATTTACGTCAAATTACACACTTACATGAAACCAGTCTCTGACTCTAGTATTCAAAACAGTATACCAATAAATAAGTATTGCAGTCGTATAAGGAGCATGTATTATGCGGTGAATGTAAACACGAACATTACAAATTAAATTAAAACATTGAACTAGGGAAACGGCGTTGTAAAAATGTAAGTAAATGTAAGAAAAAATGGATGTTTTTCCGAAAAACACACATTTAGGTGAGTAATGGCTTGGAATAGAAATAGCTGAGCTCAGTCGGACCTGTAACTAAATAATTTGCTTTTAAAACTAACGATTAAATTCTTTGAAAGCAAACACAAATTATAAATATTATCATTACTACGTACGAGATAATCGAAAACAAGGAAAGCATTCACGTTATATTCAGTTATGATAATACATGTACTTATATACAGAAATTCATATCAAATGGAATATTAAACACATAATTATGTTTCGAAGATGTAATCTGAATAAGGTTTATCTTGTGGTCTGTTTACATGTCACTTGCAATCTATTTATTGACGACAATCTTTAATTTTATTCATTCTGCTCTGTGACATATATTTGCCTTCAATCTAAATAGTTTAAAAAAATAAAGTTATTATACTGACTTGTGCGGATGTGCAGATTTGACTCTCAAGCCCCATAAAAATAAAAATAGGCCCTCGTATTATCAGTTATTTATTACAAGTATTTTGCATTACGCAACCCACTTCAATTTCGTGTGCAAAATTAAACCCCAAATGACAAATACGTGTGTGAAAAAAGTTATATAATTTCTGTTCAGTAATTACCGACGCAACATATTATGTTGCGTGTTTTGTGTTTGTGTTTGTGATGTGTTTTCCTAAAGTACAAAATAATTTTTTTGATTGTTTTCTTTTTAGTGAAAAAATATTTAATTCACTATTTGTAAGTGTAAATAATTATACTTAATTGTTCTTCAAATGCCAAATATATGCATTAGAGGATTTATAGTGCAATATGTGCACACACTTTTTTTACCAAATGCAAAGTATTCTATTTACGTGGTTTTGAAAAGCAAGAAATATTCGAATGATTTTCTTCTAATTAGCTTCGTGAAATTTTCACGTAAAATTGTGTTACCAATTTGTAATTTCAGGCACTCATGGGAATAAGTAATTGGGATTCTGCAGACTACATGCAATTTTAGCATTCAAAAAAGGATTAAGACTTATTTCAATACTAACAATGACGAGTATGCATTACTGACCCTTCAAATTGAGCACAAGCGTAATTAGTTTGCTGTTAAAGAAATAAAATTTGTTCATCGGGATCATTATCGTTTGGCTCATTTGTACGACCAGGGTCATACATTAGAATTACGTTAGAATGAATAGAACGTCTATATAGTTATCTATTGGACGCAATCATGTCGTCCACGTGTTGATTATTCAAGTTGTGCAGATAAGAATAAATGCTGCATGCATTTCCTTTATTAAATATTTTCCAGACTGAACTGGTCTTTAAGTAACATAAATAAAAATAAATAATCGAATGTCTGCTTAGCTTAGAAGTGTGATGCTCAGACGTCAGTTAATTCAAAATTGAATAAAATAAAAAATTCGTACTATTTGTTTGTGAATAATTACGTTAATCGGTGTCATGATCCACTTTGTAGCTTAAGTACCAACATAACATGTCATATCAATCACCCCCCCAGGCCTTCGGCCTGGCAGGGGGTCCGGGGGTCTAAACTCCATATATGTTTTAACTTTTTACACTGCAGCAGGCATGCATAGGTTTGGATAATTTGCTCATAGCTTGATCATTTTCATTTTTTTTCTACGACAAGTTATTATAATCATCTCGATTCTGCACTACAAGTAATTCTGATGCAACGAAGGCTACGGGAAGCCATTTCTGTTGTGTTTCTTTAATTTCAGTGGGTTTTCAAAGATATGGTTTTCATTGCTAGGTACTGTAAATTCTCTAAGGGAGCTACCTGCGTTGCAATAAAACCCGTAGGTATTACTTTACGTTGTATTAATGACATGTCATGTTAAAGCATATCATATCATCCACACGCGTTCTACTATGGACTTGTGTTGTATTAGAGGATATAAAGTGCTTACTGTTGTAAAATTTTAATATTTGTGCTAATATAATTTGGTTTTCATTAAAATGTAATTCAAATGTCATCGCTACCCAAATAACCTGTGCGAACCGAGCAGTAACGTTATTTAAGGACATTATTAGAATCATTTATAAATCAAGTCAAGGATCGTTGCTAAACATAAAGGAGACGGCAATGGGATAAAAAACGGCCACAGTTTTACCGCGGTACAAAACACTGTTGCGAAAACACGGCGGACCGAAATTACGGCAATCTATATTACTTTTTGGCTTAGCTGAAACACTGTCGTTCTTTTTGAGCGTGTTTTAAATCACCGTGAACCGTTTTGTTCCATTCAAACGGTTAAATCAAGTATAATTCTTTGCTTTGTTGTTGAATTATACGCAATTATGTCAAAACGCCTTGAACAATATTCAGTACACTTGAATTCTTGAAGAACATTTCAACCTAATTTTTGTATAGCTTTAGCAATTGAACGATGAACTGCATGATGTCAGTTATTGCAAATCATCTTTCTACAGTGCACCCTGTTTCCCACATACCCTATACCACTCACGAGTTCACGAGTACTATATGATCTGAAAATAACGTTGACAAAATTTTTCTTTAAATTACGTGCATAATTTTGGCGCCAAAAAAGTTTTGAATTTTCAATTTTAGCATAGGCTAAACGAGAAAATGGCACATATTCACATAAAACGATGTATGTCAATTTTTTTCGAAATTTCAAAATTTATTTTGTTTTATGTAGTCTGTAATATGCCATTATACAGACAGGATCGGTGTTTTTGGTACGAAAGAAATTTAATACAATATGCATTTTCAAAACTTTGATTCAAAAACAAAAAAACTGGAAAGTTCATACAGAGCCCTGATATGCTATACCGACCAGGAAAGGTGGAATTCCTAATAAAATAGTAGACCAAAATATTTCCCCTGAAAACAAAGATCTGGATTGTTTAGTACGTCGTCAGGAAGACATGGTTACGCTTGTTGCTGAAGATTCAGAGGATGTGTGCTAAATGCAGCTTTGTTATATTTTAACGCTGTTAAATATCGTAATTAAATTGAATTTATCCTACTTTTAAGGCAAGCATTTGAAAATTCATATAGTATCAAATTTCGATTGTACAAAAACAAACGAGCCTGTCTGTATAATGGCATATTATAGACAACATGAAAAAATAAATTTCAAAATTACGAAAAAAATTGACATACATCTTTTCATGTGAATATGTACCATTTTCTCGTTTAGCCTATTAGGCCTATGCTAAAATTGAAAATTCAAAACTTTTTTAGCGCCAAAATCATGCACATATTCTGAAAAAATTTTATCTACGTTATTTTTAGATCATATAATTAGTGTTAGAAAAAAAAATATCATGATATTTCGCCAACGTTGATTTGTATTCGAAATTTGTACTCGTAAGCGGTATAGGGTTGAGAGGAAACAGGGTGCATTGGCACTTCCCAAGGATATTTCCTATCGTTTCAATCTCCTTACATCTATTTCGACAGTGAAGGGGTCCTTAGTCAGGTCGAGGGATCGCATTAATCGGTTATACATTGCTAACTATTTTTACAGTAGTAATCTATTCTTGTAAGGAAAATCCATTTTTTGGCATGTGGACATTCTCAGGACAAAATTACACCTTGCCATTTTTGTGGCAACTTAGTTATTTTAATGAATTATTCATGTATAATTATCTAGTATTGTATATTAAAATTAAAATAATTTATTTTAGGTCAACTAATACTCATTTTTTGTAAAATCCGGCGAAAAGTTTTAGATAACATTTCTCACGTAAATGTTTTTTTAAATTTTCTTCGCCTGAAATGGTCTGGTTTGGTCCGTCCGAAGGCCGGACCAGACCATATAGTCTGGTCAAGTGATGTCGGACCCGACCAGACTATAAAATCAGGACTAAACCAGACCTTTTCGATCACTAATGTAAACCTGTACGTCATATGTGATTTTTTTCATAAGTTTATAAAAAGTTTCATTGTCAATAGTTAACCGAGCGATTTACACAATTTAAAATTGGCGATAATTTGGTCGACGACGTTTTGGCCTGACGATGTTTCGTCCTAGGCGATGTTTTGGCCGGCGACGTTTTGGTCTGGTGACGTTTTGGCCTGGCGACATTTTGTTCCCTGGCGATGTTTTGGTCGCCGACATTTTGGGTTGGCGATATTTTTGCCCAGCGACGTTATGTCCCTAGCGATGTTTTGGTCGGCGATGTTATGGACTGGCGACGTTTTTGCCTGGCGACGTTTCGAAGGCGGAGTTTTGGACGGCGACGTATCGGCGGCGACGTTTTAAGCGGATACCGGGGTGGATTATTACACTTCTTTTACAACCCATTTAAGAAATTTTAACAATTTAAACACTTTTATTTTGAATAAAATTTCCAAGAGATATTTGTTTTAGAGATTCCGATTTTGACCTTGTTATTGATTAGCTATGATCAGCCTGTTCTGTTAGCGCTTACAAAATTCCACTCTGTAAAGCCAAAATAATTATATAGCCTGCGGCTGAAAATTTTAAACTGACGCTAACTTAAAATTTTACGCCAAACATTTCTCAAGAGGTTTTCAAGAGAATTTTTAACTTTTAATTTAGGCAAACGTTTGTGTAACGGTGAAAAGAATAGAGGACCGAATAATTTTTAACAGCCACTTCAGGTTAAAACTACTTGAAGAAAATCACTTGGCTAAAACCAGAACCCCAACTGAACCCGAAAATCATGGTTATGGACGAAACGTTAAATTTAAACAACTTAAACGCAAACAAATTGCCTTGGGTCTGTACTATTTAAAAGAAGCTTGATTTTTTTAGATGGGTTATTTGGAAATCTATTCGTAAGTGTACTACTTGAAATGGTTCCCATGTAAAAAAAAATATTGGGACGTCATAATTTATTTTTCTGTAGATTGGTTTATTCATAAGCTGTATTACGCTGTTTGCAATTATTAGGCGCCTGAAAACCGGACATCAGAGCCTGGATACCGTAGTTACGATTTTATTATTACGTAGATTGAGTAATTTTTTTCTACATAGCTGATTTGGAATCTAGCTGGAAATTTGAAGTTGTCTGTGAAAAACCAAAATGACCCTTATATAATATAGGCTACAATAATCCCTCTACCAAATTCCATTCCCATTCCCCACGTCTGCACTGGCAAATTCACAGCACGGTTGCCCACCGCGAGAGCTTAGTATTACGGAATCTCACTACAACGTACAAGCACGAGTTTTCGATCCTCGACTCCCCTATCTCATGTACAACCACATACCACCACGAAATTACCAGGCCCCCCACAATGATAAATATCATATTTACATGTTTTTGAAATTGAAAGATTGTAAGTTCAATTACTTCAGAAAGCTGGGGCACGGAAGAATAATGCAGTTATGGCGTAGACAGCTGCCTGTAAATTGCCAAAAATAAATTTAAATGGAACATTTTGCTGTTTTCAAAAGAAAACTCCAAGTGAAAAGTTTAAGTACATTTTAAAAAAACATTCAAATAGAATATTTACCACTTTTCTCAAAATATGTGAAAAGATTATTTTGAATTTTCAAAATAATTCAAGTAAGAGTTTTAAAAATATTTCAAAAACATTCAAATAAAATATTTACCACTTTTCCCAAAACATGTAGATAGAAAATTTTAGTTCACTAAAGAAATCCCGTATTACAATAATTGAAATGGTGTTTTAAGTAAGGAAAGCAATAGCTGTCTAAAATTGCAGTTTCTGCAAGTGCATAATTACAATAGGTTGTATTAACAGGTATTTACTACAAATAATTTCAGACAACAATGTAACGCCAAAGCAGGCCAAGTATTTCTGACATGGACTTGAATTTCGAGGCGAAAACAATATTTTCGTTTGAGACTGACGACACCAAAATTTACAGTAGGTCACTTGGGGAAGAAGATACTTAAATTGTTACTATGACAGAGGAGCCGCCTTCAGGCGCAGGTATTCCTGCAATTAGTTATGACTGGATATACAAGAACATGTACTGGACAAATGCGAATGAAATATGTGTCACTAATAAAATCAAGACTGATAGGAAAATCCTAATCAACGATGGACTTTCATGAACATTCTCAATTGTGGTTAATCTATTAAACGGGTGTGATTCAAATTTAATATTTTTGATTTTTGTACTCAAGCTTGTATGGTTAAGAAATTTCGTCTGTAAAGAACCAAATTAACCAAAATCCAATTTAAAATACAATAAAAATAAAGAGCGTCATATAAACAATATAAAAAACAAGCGTCAAATATTGATTAAAAGATTTGAAAAAACAATAAATGTGATATTTTCATATTTTTTGACAATGTAAAATGTCATTTTATGCTTTTAAAAAGGTGCAAAATATTTTAATTTCATATTTTTGGAAAATTGCACAATGTTCTAAACCCGTGTTTTTGTAAAAGTGCAAAATGATCTAATTCCATGTTTCTGAAAAGCTGCAAAATTTTCTAATTCCATGTTTTCGAAAAGGTGCAAAATGTTCTAATTCTATGTTTTCGAAAAAGTTCAAAATGTTCTTATTCCATGTTTTTTACAAGGTGCAAATAGTTGTACTTAATTTAGTATGTTTCAAAAGTGCAAAAATGTTCTTTTTAAATACTCTAAAAATATATTTGAATATTTTTGTAAATATGTAGTTGATTTTTTTTAGCTAAAAATGAACATGGGTCATTTTGGTTCGTCACATACGATAAAATGTCCACAAAACAACTGACCATTTTTTATTTAAATTATCGTCAGGAAAGTCAGGATAATTGCATTGGGTTGACAGTGACCACAAACAAATTAAACGATCAGGAATGGACGGCTCAAGACGACGAGAAATAATTCATAGCGCAGATCTAATTTATCCAGGAGGAATAACAATTGACTTTGACGAGAATCGAATTTACTGGACACACCATGAGCCCAGCTCCATTTCCTCATCAAACTTTGACGGCTTAGACAGGAAGTTCATTTTTACAGGAAATGGACCTGAATTTATGGGCAGTTTCTTCACCTCAATTACAACCTTTGAGAACGCAGTCTATTGGATTGATTTTTCCAAGTACAGAATTTGCTCAGTCAACAAATGCGATGGCTCCAACTTTGCTGTGGAAAACGATGTGAGTTTATCAATTAAAGAAAAACACAATTTTTATTTTAAAAAAAGCATTTAGTTTTTATTCTTATTATTAAAAAATGTTTTTCCAACGTGGGAACTTATTTCGTGGGATATCAAAGATTACGATGTATCAAAACAGCCATTTGGCGAGAATCACTGTTCGAAACGGATTGACAAATGCGCACACTTTTGTTTTCTAGTACTGGTTCTGGTTTCGCCCTCTCTAAATAATGACTTCACCGTCTCTACTACTTGTGCCTGCCTAACTGGACTAAGTCTTTCTACTGCTAATGGCATAAAATGCATTTTGCAAGAAAAAATTTTAAAACCTATAAATTCAATCGAGACTGAATAAATGTAGAAAAATGATTCGTCAATCCTATGATTTAATTTCAACAAATTTAATAAAATAAATCAGATTTGGTGACGCTACTAAATAATATGCATACACGTTGCGTGAGTTAGCGGTACTAAAATTAATTGTTTGAATATGGCAGGAGATATTTAGAGAAAAATGTGTTTTTATTTCGTCCAGAACAAGCCACCTCCGCTGCCTGAATTTTCATATAAATGGAATGTTTTGCACTTTTTAAAAACATGCAAAACAAATTTTTTTTGCATTATGAAAAAGCAAGCATACAAAACACTCAGCTTTTTTGAAATTAACATATATAAGTAGTATTTCAGACTTTTCAAAATTAGGTAAATAAACCAATTGAAAATTCTCTAGTACAGATAAAAACTACATTTTGACTAGTGATCAAAATGGTCAGATCTGGTCCAGGAAAATCAAGTCTGGTCTGGTCCGAGTATTTAGGACTAAACCAGATTTTATCAGACCAGACCAGACGAGACCATAATTTCTTTCTTTTCAGACCACACGCAAAATGTTCAAGGAAATTAAAAGGGAATAGTCTGTTTTCTGGGTTTGGTTGGCAGTCGTCCCATCTTTGATCGTAACCTCTTCATTCGTACCCTAGCGGTCGTACCCTACGTCATCGTAATCTAGCCACATCCGTACCCTAAAATGTCTTACCCTAATGTAAATACACGGTCATTACATTCCAGAACTTGTAAGAAAACCATGGGCTACATACAGCAGTCACACTAATTTCATTCATCAAGTCTACTGAAATTGATTTTTTGTCCATTCTAAACCACCACGAACCTTACTGCTATCTATCAATTAAGAAGTTTTTGTGGGTACCAATTGGTAGAGTACAAATGTAGCCAGAGTACGAATACATTGGGTACGACCGCTAGGGTACGAATATAATGAGGGTACGGGATCTGCGGGGACGACTGCCAACCGAACCAATTTAAATGCGATGCCTCTTCTCAAGCCATGTAAATAAAACATTTAGCACCTTTCAAAACAAGTAGTTAGAACATTTTGCACATTTTTAAATAACGTAAATAAAACAAAATTTGAACATTTCAAAAGCATGCAAATTCATTATTTTCCATTTTTAAAAATATTGTTAATAACATGGCATGGGACGCAGAAATAGGAGTCACTATTATGTTGCCATAGATTATTGTGTCGCTTAAAAATATATTTCTATTCCAGCTAAAAATGCACACAAGCCACTTTGAATTCCCGCTGACTCACTCAAGATTTAATTGTAAACTTTAAAAGTGTTAAAATTTATATGAGATGTCTATACAGTACATATTACTTTATTTATGACTCATCAACCTAAAGCATATATCAATAATTACGAAGTAATATAAAGCAAGAAACAATATAGGCTATGTCATAAATAATTGGAAACACAGTAAAATGTTCATTACGAGTTTTTTTAGAGCGTTAAACGTTCTATTCTATTTTTAGGATTTTGAAAAGTGTAAAATGCTCTATTTCAATTTACATGTTTTTTATGAGTGAAAAAAGTTTTATCTACAAGTTTTTTGAAAAAGCAAAATGATATATAATTATGTATAAGTTTTAAAAATGTCCTAAATTTCCAATGCTTATTAAAACAGAAAACATTTTTCACGCCTTAACAACATTAAAATAAAACATTTTACGTTTTTCAAAATTACTAAAACAATTATTTTGGAATTTTAGAAACATTAAAAAAAACAATAATCAACGCTTTTAAGAAGCTTACCATCAAAACTATGTGAATCTTTATTTTTATTGTTTTGTTTTTTTCTGAAACTGCTTGTTTTGAATATCCCTAAATATGATTTGGACTATTTCAATACTACACTAAAGATGCGCACTTCTTCTGACGTACTCCCTAATAACTTTGGTAGTATCTTCGACTGTGTGTATGTAGTTTCTCAATGACGTATGCGGCTAAAAAGACATGTACCTGTTCGATCAAGATAGTGGACAAGCACAGTTTTGGAATTAAAGAATCAAATTAAACCATTTCAAATTTTATTTTTCAACAATTTCCACGTGTGCTTTAGAAATTACACGAAATGATAAAGTTGTTAAGATCAAAATAAAAGTAGTAATTAATTATTGTTAAAATTGATTTTTATGATTTAAATAGCAGTTAGAAACGTTAACAGTTAAAGAAGAAACTTGTGAAATTTTAAATTTTAAATGCAACTGCTTTGATTAATTAGAAAAGAAGCAAAAGTTGGAATTTAATAAAGATGTTAATGCAACTACTATGTACTACTACTTCCCTGAGAAAGTTTTTGTTTCCTATTTGCAATGTGACAAAGTCAAACTAAGAATTTCAACGAAATGGTAATTTTCATGCCAGATTTTCCACAGCATCATTCTCAAGACATCCTGTACGTAACTTTAGGTGCAGTTTTGTTCATCAGAAGACAACCCAGGAAAATCAGGACGTTGGCATAATGCTGGGATCATACCGGCAATGCCGGGAACGTGTTGGCCGTTAATATGCGTGCTTCCCGACACTTCCCCAGTACTGGCATAGTGTTGGAAATCATTTATCGGTACGACGCTGACTTCCCAGCATTTCCCCCAGTACTGGCATAATGTCGGCAATCATTCATCGGTGCGACGCTGACGCCCCAGCATTGCCCCAGAACGAAAATTGTTTACAACGGCTGCGTGATACTGGGCCAGCACTGGTGGGTGCACATATAATCATTATCGGCATTATGCAGGCATTCTTGTACAGGGCCATTATTCGAATCATGCACGGAAGCCAGGTAATGATGCTGGGGAAATGTGCGGACAGTTTACTGAAGTTTCTTAAGTCCTACTTTGCAATCTCAGTCTACGTGAACACGCTGAGCTGGTCACATACACGTTAACACTAGCTGAACTCGGAAAAAATTTCAATCTCAAAAAAGAAGTAAAGTGACAAACTGTACAACTTTAAGACTTAAACTTACAAGTAGTTGCCTTGTTAATTTAGTAAGAAAGTAATTTGCTAAATATAGCTATGAACCTGTTGACTAGTTACTGTTTAATATTAATATGCAAAAATAATTACACTACACATGTGTTCACGAAATTACGATTTTACTGAATAACAACGACAACTACTTGAAATTTTAAGACCTCAATTACTGTTATTACTGTTTTTGTGTTCTGGATTAGGCTCTTCGACTTAACTATAGTATAATTGAAGTGATTCTATTAAACATAAGAGAACCTGAAACTTACATAAATGATACCCCATATTGTGTTTGAAATTTTTGAAGTGTGGTCGTGTGGTCGGAAATATTGACTTTGAAAAGTCATTCCTTCGATCGTGCACACTTAGCTATATGTAATTTTCTAGTGTTAATTAGCATTTCAAGTGCGAGTTATTTAATCTTGACCGTAGCCTATTTCAATAATTCTAATATGTACGTAAAAATCCCAATTTTTAAAAGATAAAGTGTTTTAAAGCGATGTTTCTACGATACTATAGGATAGGATAGGCATTTCGATCGAAGGTTCAACTAGAGTGCGGTACGAGTATAATCTTCAGCTAGGATGGATGTTAATGACAATGGATGATACAAAATGAATGATTTTTAATAATGTAATTACGCAGTAAATACGCATCATGGCATAATGCATCGCATACGGCATAAAAACAATAAAGGGATAATGTGGTTTGCACAGTAAAGCGCCTACGTCCAGCCGCTATGCTGCCGGCATTGGCCCAGTATTGCATGTACGCCAAATGCATGACGGCATTGCACCGACTCGACACACAGTTTTGACGCATTGGGCCAGCCTAACGCCGTTGGACAAACTACACATTTAGCCGACATGAGAGCCCGGCACAAGCCCGGTACGGGGCCAGCATTTCTGTTTTTCCTGGGAAGGTGCTGCCATCTGGACAGGCACAGATGCTGGACATCGTCGCATTTCCAATTCCTGGGATGGGCAAGCAGAGGTGTGAACATTGCAGAGTCCGTACAGCACATGCGTTAGTAACGGCAGGCTGCTTGGAAAAGTGATAAACTTTAACTTCTTTATGATAGCCGGTCTAAAATTGATTAATGATACACGAAAACAAATTACAAAAAAGAAAAGTTAAAGTTTTTGAATTTTATCAATGCAGGGCCATTTATAAATTCAGTCATAGCCTTACTGTATTTGATTTTAACTTACGGCAGAAATCAATTCCGTCAGCTCTGCTCCATCGCATTTGTTGGCTCTGTACATTTTATTCATTGAGGCATCCCGCCAGTACATGTAGTCCTCGAAGATTGCAATTGACCCAAAGGTACTGCCACTAAAAGTGGGTGCAGCAGCTCGTAGCACTAATTTTTGATCCGATCCGTCAGTAATTATTGAATGTATTGAGCAGGAACGAGATTGCGTTGTCCAGTAGAGTCGATTTTCAGTGTAGTCTATCGCCAGCCCCCATAGGTAGTCAGTTGAAGTGGCAATTGTTTGTCTTCGACTTCCATCCATCCCAGCGCGCTCGATTTTCTTTAAACTAGCATCCACCCAGTACATCCACCTGTTTCCGCATGTAATAGGGTGCATTTTAAATGGTCACAACTGTTGACGAATAGTTTTAAATAATGCTCCTTATTCGATTTACTTAATAGGCAGTTAATAATTTACCCATTTGATGGATTCACAACAATGCTACTTGGACGATAAAGTCCGTCGTTAACAAGAACTTTCTTCATGTTGCCGTCCAAGTTTGCAACAGATATTCGCTTTTTGTTGATGTGTGTGTAATACAAATTGTGGTGGACCCAGTCAATTGCCATCGAAAGAATGTCAGCGCGAGTGTCAGTGAAGACCAGTGTTTTTGAAGCCCCAGCGGAGATTGGTGCGCTGCTTAATGTGCCGTCGGGCCCACTTCAGAACATCGTTTTAGTTGGGTAGTGAAAGTCTAAAGCATATCCAGTAGATCTGTCTGAAAGTATCTGGGTTGTCTGCGAGAAAAACAACACAAATTGAAGGGGCATGTTCGAAAGCAGAAGATTAGAAATGATGATTGGCAACTCTATCAACAAGCTTAATAATTTAAATAATTTAGTTTCTACGTGTGCCTAGGGTAGGCCTATTCAAAATTCCCTAGGAATTTGGGAACTTTGGGAGGGAGGTAACTTTAGGAATTTTAGGAATTTTGAAAATGAGGAATTTTGGCAAAATTCCCTGTGTTTGAAGTACTGGGAATTTTCAATATTCCGGGAATTTTCAGACAGGGATTATTAAGAAAATTGGGAATTTTCAATGTTCCGGGAATTTTCAACAGGGAATTTTAGGAATTTTCAATATTCCGTATATTTTCAAACAATGAACTTTAGGAAATTGGGGAATTTTTAATATTCCGTGAATCTGACAGGGAATTTTTGAATTATTAAATGGAAATTTCCGAAATTCCCAAAATTCCCTAGGGAGTTTTGGGAATTTAAGGGAATTTTGAAAACTGGGAATTTAACTGGGAATTTTGCCAAAATTCCCTTTCTTGGATCAGGAGGGAATTTTGAAATAGCCATCCCTACGTGTGCCATAGGCTAAAATCAAAATGAGCTGTCATAAAAACAAAATAAAGAACATGCGTAAAATGTTGATAAAGTAGTTTTGAAAAACGTCAAATGTTTTAATTCCATGTTTTTTAAAATAGTGCGAAATGTTCTAATTTATTGTTTTTTAAAAGGTTCGAAATGTTCTAATTCCATGTTTTTGAAAAGGTGCAAAATCTTCCTATTCTGTTTTTGAAAAGGCGTAAAATGTTCTAATTCCATGTCTTTTAAAAGTAAAAAATGTTCTAATTTCATGCTTTTATGTGGAGTAAAATGTTTTACTTCCACGTTTTTTAAAAGTAAAAATTTTCTAATTTCATGTTTTTAAAGAGGTGTAAAGTGTTATCATTCTATGTTTTTTAAAATTGAAAAATGTTCTAACTTTGTGTTTTTGAAAAGGTGCAAAATGTTCTAATTTCATGTTTTTGAAAAGTTTAAAATGTAATTACGTATTTTTTAAAAGTGCAATATGTTTTATTTAAATGCTCCCCGGACATATTAGAACCTTTTTGTAGATAAATAATATTTTTTTAAGCTAAAAATAGATATAGGTTATTTTTGTTCCTCACAGACGACATGTTACTAACATTAAGTTGACCTATGGAAAGTTGATGAAAACCAGCACCGTCTTCAAAAAGGAGAGTGGCATTATCACTGTTTAAAGATTGACATTTTGCTGGATCTTGGGCATCCTTAACGTAGCCGATTCTGCATTTAAACGAAGGTTTTGCTACAGCAGAATTGCACGTACCCGGAAGCGCACACTCAATATCTAAAAAATTATTAGTTTTTTCAAAATCAAAATTTATTTACCATGGGAATCATGCCTTTCGAAAGTTACACTAAAACCTCGTTATAACAGTTTCGAGTTCTTTGTTAATTAATTAGGACCCGTGTAATTGCTACAAGTGGCAAATTTTAAAGCATATTTTCTTTGACATAAAAAGTGCAAGGATAACATGGTAATTAGAAATACTAATTCAACAAACCTTCACAACGTTCCCCTATAAATCCAGCCGCACACTCACAACTAATTTCTTTACCTTTCTCAGTGCAAGTTCCGCCATTTAAGCAGGACTCTTTGGAACACGTGGGAACAGCGGAATCTGAAGAATTTATTTGAAATGCAGAAATACTCTGATTGTGGTATTGCAGAAGGGACGTTTCGTTAATTGTGTCACAAAATTCGCTGGGAAAATCGCAGTCTGCAACACAAAATTTCGTTGTAATGCACAATTTATGAACTAGAACATGCAAAAGTTTTCCAAGCAATTTTAAGTAAAGCGGAATTGCAAAAGGTAGATAACCGCTAGATAGGAGTTGAAGTTTGTTCTCCCATCTAGTTTGTGTAAGGTTTTGTAAAATTAGGTAGGTACAAGCGATACTAGCCAAAGACAAAGACTTGTAAAAATGATGGTACTGTATAGAATTATCTTTTATAACTTTTGCAATGCATGGTGACTAATCATTGTATAATTTCTACCTCTCCACTTATATATACTACATACAACTTTTTAATTCGTGTTAAAATATATAAACATCTTTTTAAGATTAGGTTTGTCTTAGGTTAAGTTATAGTTGTCAGCCTTGGGTAATTATTTTAAATTTTCTCAAAGTACTTACGTGTATTTGTGGTACTAGAGTTGTGTAAAACTTCCAGTGACTTGTTTACAAAATTCTGCTTCGCATCAGATTGAATGTCTAATTTTATGATTAACAGTAATGTCTTGTTAGAACATGTTTGAGGAAAATATTTAATTAGTTTGGCCTATTTAAATAGTTCCTACCTATAACGTCCTCACAGCGAATCCCTACGAATCCTGTTAGACAAGAACAATAGAAGCGATCTATTGTGTCAACACAAGTTCCTCCATTTTGACACTGATCAGAAACCAAGCATTTAGTAGCCACAGGATCTAAATGCTCTTAAATTGCAAAAAAGAATCAATTAAATAGCAACGTACCAAACATTTCATAACAATTAGGTTTAACTAAATATTTTAGGTATTCTTACTTTTCGTGAGTCATTTTAAATTGAAAAAAACAAACTGTCATAGTTTACTGAGACTGACGAACACTCCAACCCAGGTAAAAACAGCTGTGCTTAGAATCACAATCAGAACTTTTTGAAGCTTTGACAAATTCCTAAATTTGAAACGGGCTGTCAGCATCTTCATCCTAATTCCCTGTCGACTATTTAGATCCCCAACAACATCGTCAGCTGCATGCTATATTTTGTTTCCACCAATTCGCTCATCAACTGCGTTCTTAAATATTCAAACAATACAACTATACAACATGTAAAATCAGTTATTGTAGCTTTTACATTGATTAAATACAAATAAGAAGCTTATTTTACTGTGGTGGACTTGGCAGCTTCGTGAACGATGCTTATAATTAAATCTCCTCCTACATTTATATCTCTCCCCGCTTCTGCTCCTGTCAGTGTAGTCATATTGTGTAAATAACTTTTGTATTTTAAAAATAGTGTGCAGCTTCAACTTTAGACGATAGTTTTACAGTTTAAAACTGTCTAAATGTTTAATTGTTGCCACGTATTTACATTCATGTTACAGTTTGCTGTAATCACGACAAGCTAATTTATATTCCTGAAGACAATAATTGTAGCGGTCTATTGTTTGAACATAAAAAGGCTTTGATGGTTTCAAAAAATAAAGTTTAGTCAAGCTAAAACTCCAACAGTAACAATTTGTGCAGCAAAGTGAAAAAATTGTCTGAAATAAAACACACACTAAAGTACATACGCGTAAACTTAGTACTTAGTTGTTTAATGAATTAATCAGTCCTATAATTCTTTCAATTAGACCACTGTTATTCTTTGCCGTATTTTTAGCGTTTGTGGTTCCGACATTTCAGTAGCTGCAACGCAACAGATGCCACGTCACGCTTTGCGGCTAGGAATTTTTCTTAACTAACAAGCAAACCTTTTACTATGATGTCTCGGGATCTGGAAAAGCATAGCCACAAATGTTTCCTTGGGCGTCAGTTAGAACGAATAGTGTAGTAACTCGAACTTCTAACGAAACTTTAAATTATGTTAGGGGTTACGCGCAAATGATGTCAGGTGAATATTTCTTTTTGACACCCCCACCCAGCTGCTACTCAGACGCAATTCTTCAATAGTAGTACTTCATTGATTTAGTGATGTACCGTAAAATCTATTAGGGCTGCCAAATTGTTTTGTTCAGACTAATAATTATTTGAATTTTAGTGATAAATACTGATAATACATATTTTTTTTCTGCGGTAAAACCAGTGAAAGACACGGAGGAGGTGACCGGTGTTACCGATTGCACTAACTGGAGCTCCAGTCAGTAAAATTAAAAACTGACAAGGCACAGTCGGGCTCATTTTTTTCTCTCCGGGCTTGCTCATGGTTAAAAAGCTCAAAAAGCTCGAACGGCTAGACAAGTCATGAAATTTGATATCCGTAGTGGAAAATTTGAGCCCAAAACGTTTAAGAGTGAACGATCTGTCTTTTTGGACTTAAACTGTTTTAAAAAAATTATCATAAGTACTATAATCAAAACGTATGTAAAAGTTTGATAAAATATATCGTATACGATAACAATTAAATATGCATCACACTGATCACACACCGACACGGACACTGTAGCTTTTACTGGTATCTAGTAACAATAGGCTAAATTTGAATTTCCATTGACAATCTGAATAGCGTGTTTTTGTTGTGGCATTATTGTAATTAATAAAAAAACGTGCAATATGAAAACTAAAATGTGTGTATAAAGTATGTGATAGCACACAAACAGATTATTAAAATAATTAATATTATTAAACATAAATACTAATACTAACACCGTCACAGAGTGTCACACACCGCACGCGGCATGGTTATAGTTAATGGTTAAAATTAACTAATACTGACTGACTATATGTTACTAGTTACAATTTAGATAATGTGTTTCTGTTTCTGTAACATAATATATAATAGTATTAGATTATTAGATAGTAGATTAATATAATTATATGTCAAGCCTAAATTACCTAAATTACAAATTACAATACCTCTGATAAATAATTGCTACTTCCAAATTCTACAGATTCTATTTTTCACTTATTAAAATGACTAACACAGTTAAAAATTAAAATTTACTAATTTGTATTACCATTTTACGCCAATTTATAAATATAAGGTGACATTTTTGATTATTAGGTTTAATTAGAAATTATTTAAATTATATTCATTAATAAATATAAACACGAGAACTTTTTATTCGTTGCCTATTATTTTAATGTTCATAAATGTTTGTCTTACAATAATCATCCGTAATACAGACATGGGTATATGATATGTTATATATAATATGTATGTATGTATGTATGTTACAAGTATCGTACTTTCAGGCTAAAGCCTATGTGCACTTTAAAAAAATTTACTTTCCAGCTTTACTCCTCAGGGGTACACTATACAGACAAGTCTGAGTGTACTTTTTTGAGTTTTTGCGGTGTATATTAAACTTAACTTTACTTGGAAATTTATACCTATTAATTACAGAATATCTTTAATTTTGAGCTGTTTAAGATCCCTGGTTTTAGCTCCTGGTTAAGGAGACTGGTTATTTACCTAGGCCATGGTGCTCGGAGTATCCTCAGTCTCTATGGTGTATGACGTCATAGCCAAAGCGGACTTTATGTCACCTCTACATCTGCCTATCTTATATGAAGCAGATTTTCTATGGTACGTCCTCCGTCAGTGCAATCGACTTGAGGAAAAGAGGATACAGTATAGGGATGGTACAAGTTCAGGAAAGCGTATCACTTTGAGTTAAAGGACTCTTCCTCTATTAAGACTCGGCTCTGTCACGGTCAGGGTGCTCACATACTAGAAGTACATGCCCCTGTTCATAGATCTCCGTGGTCGCTCGCCATGTAGCCTATTCTCACTTCATTGTCCATCCCAAACTATAGCTTTACTTGCCGTCCTTTCAGCTCATATAGAGAGACTGCAGAAACAACTGCTCCGTGAAGACAAGTGGATAAGGGTATCTCGTATGCAAAATATATCACTACATATGCTTTTCACTCATGCCATTATCGCGACGTGCACGTGCACCGTGCACTACTGAGCCCACTTGCCTCCTTTGTTACATATAATATAATCGTATAATGTCTTATAATAATGCCTCATACATAATATGTAGCTACATGCAAAGAACAGCTGATAGGCTAATAAAGCATACAGTACAGAATAATAAAATTCCTATAATTATTCAATATTTCGTGATTTTATGTTGTTTTGTTTTGCTATTTGTGTTCGTGTTTATTATTTATTCATATGTTTAATATTATTATTATTAACATGCTGTTATGCCTATTAGTAATATTCTTCAACATTTTTCGTAGGTAGGTGGAATTTACTTTTAGTTCCTAGGGAATTGGCTCAGATTAAGGGAAAAGCTCAATAAGGTGGAAAAAAATTTCCCTTAAAGACCAAGACTCATTTCCGTTCGTTTAAAAGGAAGAAGTGGGGGAAAAACGAACAGAAGTGAACGATTTTTTCCCTTCAGGCTCAGTAGGTCTCAAATTGAGGTAGTTTTTTCGAAAAAAAGGGACCCTCCATTTTTTAAGGGCTCATTGGGGACCGATTGACTTGCACTTAGTAAAACATACAGAGGCAAATCAGCAACATATCAGGAAAACAAAATCAAAATAGAAACGTGTGTTTGTAATTATATAATTTCACAAGTTTATCGTATGTGAAAAAAAAACTTAATATTTACTGTACAATAGAATTATTAAGGAAACTTGAAGCCGAAGCCTGTAAAAGATTTAAAGTTTTACTGAATTTTTGTGACAACAAACGCAGCCTTGTAGATTTTAAATTTCTGTGACATGATTATTAACTCAATTCAATTCGTATTTATAATTAAATATATTCCTATTATTTTATTGTTTTTTGTATTGCGCACTAAAAACTCAAGGAGTACGTGATCATATAGAATTTACTGACATTTAAAA
Source organism: Dicyrtomina minuta (assembly GCA_949802685.1). Lineage (NCBI taxonomy): Eukaryota > Metazoa > Arthropoda > Collembola > Symphypleona > Dicyrtomidae > Dicyrtomina > Dicyrtomina minuta. The sequence continues at coordinate 20,372 of CATKUY010000329.1, forward strand.
TAATATTTTCGAAAGTAGATAATACTGGAGATTATAGGATTTTTGTTTTGTCACAGACAGCTTTCTCTGAAAAATAAAGTCAATACTACTTAAGGTACTAAAGTAAAACATATTTTCACTAAAAATAAAACTATACAAAACTAAAATTTTGAGCAATATCACTTGAGGAAAAAAATTCACTGATTCTTAAATGACGTCCGGTTCTACCATGCCTGTTTATGGCTACCGACCGGAACAGCAGAACATATTGCAAGAGCCGTTTCGGTCAGTAGCCGATTGAAAAACCGTCGATTTTCCACTGTCGGTTTTCCACCGTCGGCTTTTTGATTTGTATCTACATTGACTTAAAGGAATCCTCAACAAATAAAGTCAAGCGTCGTTTCGATGGTTAAAGGGGCTGTCCATAAATGACGTCAAGGGTCGTTGCCAAAATAAAAGGACCGTCCATAAATGACGTCAAGGGTCGTTGCAAAAATTAATGGAGTCGTCCATTAATGACGTCAAGGGTTGTTGCAAACATAAAAGGGGCCGTCCATACATGACGTCGAAGGTCGTTGCTAAAATAAAAGGACCGTCCATAAATGACGTTAAGGGTCGTTGCAAAAATGGATAGGGTCGTTCCTAAATGACGTCAGAGATAGCTGCAAAAGCAGTTAGTGTCGTCCATGAATGAAGTATATGGTCTTTCTAAACATTGAAGGGGTTATGCCCAACTAAGGTCTATGTAACTTTTTAATGTTTTGGACGACCACAGACATCAATTATGAACGACCTTTTTAATTCTTTCAACGATACTTGAAGTCATTTATAGAAGATCCCTTTAATGTCCTTAAAAGACTTCACAGGTCAGGTCGCAAAGTTGATTTAAAAAGTGATGAGATTACATGTTGAATATTAACATTTTCGAAAAAGTAAAGCTAATGAGAGGGTCCTAAAATGAAGATTTTTCGATGACGTTAGGTAGGGAGGATCCTAATCGTATTTAGGTTTGAATGCTTAACTTCTCAAGCACTTGTAATATAATTATATAAAACATTAGTTGTATTTTATGAAAAATAGAGATAGTCAGATTTGCTTTTGCTTTTAGTCCAAAATGGAGATATTCAGTTTTGCTTTTAGTCCAATATAGATATAGTCATATTTGCTTTTAGGGCTGAATGACGATAGCCAGATTGGATTCTTTGCCGACGATATTCCACTCAGCAATGCTGTAGCATTACAATATATGTACAAGTATGTCAAAATATTTCACGGGATGCACGGGTTCAAAAAAAGATTCGGTGCCTACCGCGGTAAATCGGCTACCGTGGATATCCACGGCTAGCCGCGTCTGCGAGAAACTTCCAATCGGCTACCTATCAGCCGTTGAACAGGCATGGGTTCTACGCATAACTTTATTTTGTCACAATTATGAAACATTGTTGAAATTAAACTTTTACCCTTAATGGAGTAAATAAACTCGGATATTTAGACTTTATCGTATGTTTGCGATCAAATTAGATTTTAAAAACATGTGCTTTACTCTTTTTAGGAATTGCTAGGGACATGAGAAAAAAACGATTCGAGCTAATCAAAGGTGTGAATGTATAATATATACTTCAGTAATAACGTATTGTAATATAACAAATTCCATACTTCTACCTTTTGCACACCTAATAGGTACTGGTAGCTAAACTGATTTATGTATAATTGTTGGAAACTGTAAATCGTTTTAATTTTTGTCAAATAAAAAACCTAGCATTTTAAATGTATTTTGTATAGCAATATGTACTGTAAACTACCTATAATTATAGTATTAACCAGCGCAAGTTTTTAATAGTTCACACTACGCTAAAAACCTATATAGTATTTTTCATTTTTAAACCCGTTTATCTGTTATTGAGATTACTACCTATATATAATTATATTTAATATTTAAATTGATATTTGGATGAGCTAGCTTTAACAAAGCCGAAACTTCCAAATTCAAACTCTTTGGCCAAGAAACGTTCTCAAGTTAGCATTTCTGAACAATTTACATGTTTTTGAAACGTGTAAAATGTTCTTTTTTCATGTTTTTTAAAAGTGTAAAATGTTCTATTGACATGTTTTTCAAAAGCGTAAAATTTTCTATTAACATGTTTCTGAAAAGCGTAATATTTTCTATTCACACGTTTTTGCAAAGTGTAAAATGTTCTATTTACATAATTTTGAAAAGTGCAAAATGTTTTATTTGAATTCTTTTAAGACATATTTTACTATATTTTAGTTGATAAAAGATATTTTTTCACGCACCCTCGAACAGATGGGGTACATTTTATCTTTAATTTTAACATGTAAAAAATATACAATTTAAAAATACATACACGAAGGAAGTAATTTGTTGTTCATATTTGATAGACTTGTGATTCACTGGCGAAAATATATGGTATGTGGTTTTAAGGAACCACACTCGTAGAACGTGCGTCATTTACGTAACATAATTCGTTATAGTGTCTTTTGCATATAGTTAGCTAAAATAGGAAGCGTAGTTTAATTTAACTAATAATGATAGGACGACCAGAGTACACGACACATATCATTTCTGAGTAATTATTTTTTGAGTTGAGGTTGACCGACGTGGCCTTGATTCAGTTTCTAATCTCGTCTTAAGACGCATATGGTCAATGTCGACGTCGACGTGGATGTCAGAACTTTGCTACCAGCTTACGTATTGCGCAACCAGGACGTGTCTTTTATCTTAATAAAAGTCGAACGAGACAGCAAACAATAATTAATAAATTAGTATGAAAAAATAATTCTGCTGAATGTACAGTTTTGAATCTAATTGCACATCGTCAAACTACAAATGTATTATTTTTAATGTTACTATTTAATTTGATGGCGAGTTAACACTTTGCTTGACGTATTTAGTACTAACTTAATATGTGCTACTTAAAAATTATTTAAGATTGGATGTTTCTCTATCCTGTTTTTTTTCTGCTTAAATTTGTTGCCACGAATCTAAATTTAAAATTATATTCAAGGATAAAAATAATGTCCTTTGGAATTACGTGGAAATAAAGAGTTAAAATACAATTCTGAGCTCTGACCATAACCGCATCCGTCTTGCATAGTAAGACAAAACACAAGTGACCTGGCCATTTTCGTTCACGACCGACCTCCCGGTCTGTTCTATACTTTTGAGACTGAGCCCAAAGGAGCCTATGTTAAATAATACAGAGGCGCAAATGAGGCACAAAAAGAAAGGTACATTTCGTTTCTCGGTCACTTAAATTTAGGGTCCCAAAAGTGACCGATTTTCTTACTATGCCGTCGTGTGAGCATAGGCAAATATAGGATAGTCCATAAATAATGTACCCCAAACTGCTACTCCTTTAGGTCCTACCTACACCTATATGATATTGCTCAAAAGTTAAGGGGTCCTCCGCAATGGATGTTGTTTCTGGTATATATGGGTCACTATAGATACTTATCAAGTCCATGCTAAAAATAGCCATGTATGCGTTGCTGAGTCTGGTGACACAGGATTTAAATGGTACTTAAAATAGAAATAGTTTTAGTAGTTTATCATTGAAGAGCTATTCCTAAAAGCAGCGCCGGACGAAGGAATTGTTCTAAGGCAGCAATTTGTAGCCGTACAAAAACCCACAGTTAAATTTTCTTAATGGTGTTCTTTGGCAAAGCAAAATTTTGTATTTACATGTTTTAGAAACGCGCGAAATTTTCATTTTACTTTATTTACAAAATTGCAAAATGTACTATTTACATGTTTTGAGAAAGAAGAAAACGCTATATTTCCATGTTCCTAAAACTTGCACAGAATTTCACTTGCTTTTTTTTGAAATGTGCTAAAAAACTTATTTGCATGTTGTTAAAATGAGCAACAACTTTTATTTGCATGTTTTTGAAATGTGCAAGAACATTTATTTTCAAGTTATTGAAATGTGCAGAAAGTTTCATTCAGATATTTTTGAAAAGTCAAAATATTGCATTTAGTATATATTTTTTGAAAATAATTTTATAAGGCAGCGAGGGCAGCCTAGGGTGACCTACCTAGCTGGCCTTGCCTAAAAGACTGTGTTCAGTGTGAAATGTTTTCAACCACTGCCGCCCTTTACCTTTAAACTGTGTCCCAGTCACCTTTAAGTACCACCTGACCCCTCTATCTGACCACCTCCATTTAAATACGAATATGTAATAAGACTGAACAAAAAACAGGACCCAAGTCTTTGTAGTTGTCATTTTGCTTACACAATTTACTACTACATCTAATTGAAATCTGAATACATCAAAACCTACTTAACTTTCCACGCTCGGTTTTGCGAGCAGTGTTTAATTCTACAGTTTTATCTAACTAACTAATTTGTTGTAGAAATATTTTTTATTTTAGTTTTGAAAATTCTTAGTTGAAAAACCCTTTTATTTTATATTCTTGTCGAGTTCTTCGAGTTTATTCATTCAGTATACCCGAGTACCTACCTACCCATGTTATTATTTCCGTTTACACACACTCCTGTGTAATATTCGCCTGTTTATAATTTTATTTACAGCGCCATGTTTTTGTAAATTAAAAGTGAAATATCAGAGTCTTCGGTAATGATAACCGGACTGCATTCTTATTTTATTTAATACTGTGTTTTGGTTGTGGAATTCAATATTTCATTTCATTTATTACTACCTATGTATGTACATAATTTACAGGAATTTACAAAATTTTGCAATACCAGACCAAATTATTTGAGCCATATATCATATGGAAAGTAATCACTAATAGAATTCAAATAACGGAATGCGCCTCTAATACATCAAAACGTTTTCAAGATAACGGACTTTTAGTTTTTAAATTTCGCATAAAATGTGTTGTATGAGCCACAATCAAAAAACCAAAAAAAATGTGTGTGTGCTTATTTTTGAAGATCTTTGAAATAAGATATCACTTGATAAAATCCAATAAATTTTTAATTTGCAATTATGTTTTTTTGAAATCATTTAAACACTTATAACAATCGTGCTAGCACACTATGTTCATTACCTTTGCCTAATTGTTAAAATTTCAATAATATATCATTTTAAGAATACGAATTAGGTAGAACGTACACTGTAATTACGACGATTAATTTTTTTACTGGTTGGTGTATTCATGTTCAGCATACAGTATTGTGCAGTTTGCACTTTGCAGTTTAATAAAAAACAGGTTTTTAAAAATGGTTAGATTTTAACAATGATTATTTTTTGGAGCCAGAAGCACAATAACAATTATATCTGATTCTTTTAATTTAACATATTCTACGTCTACATACACCTCATGTGCTAAAGGCTGAGAATTTGTTGTATTAGGGTTGAGAATATTAGACCGATCAACCTTATGATACATGTTTTGTGCTGATACGGGCCTCGGGCCAAATTAACTCAGTGGCTTGTACAGATGAGTTTAGATTTTTAGATTGTGAAAATATTACGAGTAATATTGAAGTAATTATAAGTAAATGCAAAGATGTAACTGGAACAAACTGACAATACTGGGAAATATAGGTCATGGTAAAAATCTAACATGACAGTATGGAAAAGCTCTAAAATATCACTAGGCGTCCCAGGCGGTAATTTAGGCTTAAAGAGAATGGTGTACAACAGAAAACCGTTAGTGGCAGCAATTTTTATGGAACTTCTCTATTAAACCCATTCTTTTTCTTGATTTTAACTTTTTATTACAATTATTAATTTGATAAATAAGATGGTTGTTGTACAATTGTGTAATGATCACATAGTTGATCATGGTCACATAAAATAGTTGTTCTAATTTTACCGAATATTCTTGCATCAGAATTACCTAATAAATTTAAGTTTACCGCTAATATAAATCAACTCGAAGAATCAGAAAACAGAAATATATGTATGAATTAAAGAATGGCTAGTTTAGTTTGAGATGAATATGCTCATCATGCAATCCATGGCTCCTACAATGTTCATCTGATTTTCGAAAAAATTGAATTTTTGTAATCTCCAGAACATTACCATAAAAGTTATTTCTGAGTTTTAGAAAATTTGAAATTTTTCGTTCTTTCCAAAAAATATGATAAATAATCTTATTTTTGACTCCCTGAAAAATACCTTCTTTTTTAAGAAAAATGTAAATTTTAAAATCTTTGAAAACCTAAAAAATACTTTTAAGATGATGTTCTCAAGATCAAAAAAATTCAATTTTTTTGAAAATCAGATGAAAATTGTAGGAGCAGAAACCTCATTAATTACCCAAAGTCATTTTTGTCAATCATTAAAAACGTACGTTAGCACATATTGCATTTTTTGTAAACATTATTACATCAAAACTGTTTCACACCTTAAAAGCATGCAGATATGGAACACTTTACGTTTTTCAAAAATACTTGTACAAAATATTTTGCACTTTCAGAAACAGTTACAAAACAAAATTGAAAAACTACGCTTTTTAAGAATCTCGTCATTAAAATTCTATGAGTTTTTTTCGTTGGGTATTTTTTTGACATTCCTAAATTTAGTTCACTTTAAATTTGATTCAGACAATTTTGATTCTGCACCAAGGATGCGTATGTTCTGACGTCCTGCCTAATTATCTTTTTTATAACTTGGATTGTATGTAGTTTCGTATGCAGCTAAAAGGACGTGTCTATTTAATGAGGATAACAAATACGCACAGTTTGGACATTTAAGGATCAAAGTTAGCTATTTCAGATTTTATTTTTCAAGAATATCAATCTATGCCTCATAAATTGCCCAACATGACGGAATTTTGTAAGAATAAAATAAAAGTAGTAATTATTGAAAAAAATGATTTTTATGATTTAAATAGAGCAGCTAAACGTTAAAAATTGAAGAAATATCTGTTAAAATTTTATATACAGGTACTTTGATTGAACAGACATGAAGCGAAAACTGAAATTTAATAAAGATTTTAAAGCCACTACTATGTAATTACTTCTAGTTTCCTAAGAAAGCTTTTGTTTTGTATTTGCAAGGTGACAAAGTAAAACTAAGAATTAAAACAAAATGGTCATTTTCGTGCCAAATTTTGTATAAATTTAATTCCAGGAAACTCTGTATTTATTTCTAAGTGCAACTATGCCCATCAGAAGACAGAGTGCGGCCATCTGGACAGGCACAGATGCTGGACAGCGTCGCATTTCCAATTCCTGGGGTGGGCAAGCAGAGGTGTGAACATTGCAGAGTCCGTTTGGCACATGCGTTAGCAACGGCAGGCTGCTTGGAAAAGTGGTAAACTTTAACTTCTCGGGAATTGCCGGTCTAAAATTATATAATGATGCACGAAAGAATAAATTAAAAAAAGGAAAATTAAAGTTTTTAAATTTCACGAATGCCAGGTCATTTATAAATTTGGTTATAGTCTCACTGTATTTGATTTTAACTTACGCCAGAAATCATCTCCGTCAGCTCCGCTCCATCGCATTTGTTGGCTCTAAACATTTTATTCGTTGAGTAATCCGGCCAGTACATGTGGTCCTCGAAGATTGCAATTGTCTGGAAGTTACTGCGACTAAAAGTTGGAGCAGCTGCTCGTAGCACCAATTTTTGATCAGATCCGTCAGTGTTCATTGAATGTATTGAGCACGGATGAGGCGACACTGTTGTCCAGTAGAGTCGATTTTCAGTGTAGTCTATTGCCAGCCCATTAGGAGTTTCAGTTGTAGTGGCAATAGTTTGTCTTCGACTTCCATCCATCCCAGCGCGTTCGATTTTCTTTAACTTAGCATCCACCCAGTACATCCACCTGTTTCCGCATTTAATTAAGTTGCATTTTTAATAGTCACAAGTGTTGAAGAATAGTTTTGAATAATGATCTTTTTTTGATTTACTTAGAAAGCAGTTATTAATTTACCCATTTGATGGATTCACAACAATGCTACTTGAAACCCTGTCGTTAACAAGAACTTTCTTCATGCTGCCGTCCAAGTTTGCAACGGATATTTGACTTTTGTGGCCATCTGTGTAATACAGATGGTGGTGGACCCAGTCAATTGCTATCGAAGGAATTAAAGCGCCAGTGTCAGTGAAGACGAATGTTTTCGAAGCAGCAGCGGAGATTGGTGCGCTGTTTATTGTGTCGTGAGGCCCACTCCAGAACATCGTTTTAGTTGGGTAGTGAAAGTCTAAGGCAAATCCAAAAGATGTGTCGGAAAGTATCCTGGTGGTCTGCTAGAAAAACAACACAAATAGAAATAAAATGTTGGAAAGCAGAAAATTGGAAATGAAGATTAGCAACTTTATCACAAAGCTTAATAATTTAAATAATTTAGTTTCTACGTGTGACTTAGGCTACAATCAAGATAGGATACCATGGAAACAATATATATAACATGCGTAAATGGTAATAGGGAGGTTTCGGAAAACGAAAGATGTTGTATTTTTATGTTTTTGAAATGGTGCAAAATATTCTAATTCCATGTTTTTGAAATGGTGGAAAATGTAAATACGTATTCTCGACAAGTGCTATATGTTCTATTTAACCTCTCTCCGGACATATTTAAATATTTTTGTAGATATTTAATATTGGTTTTAGCTTAAAATGGATATGGGTTATTTTAGTTCCTCACAGACGACTTGTTACTCACATTACTTTGACCTATGGAAAGTTTTGAATGCCAACCCAATCTCTAAAAAGAAGAGTAGCATTGTCACTGTTGGAAGATTTACATTTTGCTGGATTTTGGGCATCCTTAACGTAGCCAGGTCTGCATTTACACGAAGGAGGTTTCGTCACAGCAGAATTGCACGTTCCTGGAAGTGCACACTCAATGTCTACAACCACAAATACACAATTTTAAAAAACCAAAATTTATTTAGCTTGGGAATCGTTCCTTGTGAAAATTACAATAAAACCTCGTTATAACGGTTCCTAGTACTTCAGTTATTAATTAGCCCCTGTTAAATTGCTAAAAGTGGCAGATTTAAAAGCATAATTTCTTTTACACAAAAGGTGGTAGAATAAGATACTAATTCAAAAAAAAATTTTAAACAAACCTTCACAACTTTTCCCAAAGAATCCAGCAGCACACTCACAACTAATTTTTTGCGCTTTCTCAATGCAAGTTCCGCCATTCAAGCAGGACTCTGTGGAACACGTGGGAACAGTAGAGTCTGAAGAATTTATTTGAAATGCAGAAATACTTCGATTGTGATATTGAAAAAGAGACGTTTCGTTAATTGAGTCACAAAAATCAATAGAAAAATCGCAGTTGACATACACCGCAGTGCTAAACGACTGCTCTTCCAGTTTCGTCAAAACTTGGGCGAACGTATCCGTATATTTGACGGGTTCCTTTTGAATAAACTCAAATTTCGTGAATACAATCAAAATGGGATTTTGAGATGAATTTTCAATTTTTGGTAAGCTATTAATCAGGCAACCTTGACCTGCACTACCTGCTCCAAAGTACCTAATGTTTCGTGATGTGTTTTGAAAATCTGTACATAGTTCAATTTTTCCTAAATCTCTATCAAAAGCCTGTACTTGCAGCCTCATATTTCCTAGCTCAAAATCCGACTCTTTAAACTGGTCAACTAAATTAGACAAAATCGAATTTTCCCCTAAACCTGATCGAACTTTAATTAAAGAATTTTTAACTGTGTTAGTGAAATTGCTTTTAAAATTTCTAAACTTGGACTGAAGGTCAAGTAATTTATTGGCAGTTTCTTGAGTGGGGCAATTTAGGTTAGTGTTAATTTTGTCGTTAAGTTGGTCAACTTGGACCTCAGCAGAGTTCAGGTTTTGAAAAACTTCGATTAATTCGTTTAGCGTAAATTCGTTGAGTTTGTGAGCTGCTGTATTTTGCCGAATGACACCTAAATGCTCTCTAATTTGGTTTATGGGGGTGAGACTGTAGCTGAGGGGGACTCCTTTGCCCCCGTTTAGATCGGCGACGAGACTTGGGACTTCGCTTAGCATTTCCTTTACCTGCTGAGCCGTTGCTGGTATTTCCTGCGATAGTGGGACGTCGCTTGTTACAGTCATGAAGAAATTAGATGGAACTTCGTCAGAAGCTGTAAGCGGTCCTCTGAGACTGCGCAGTTCGGCCTCAAGCAAATTTCTTGACGTCCTTGTCTCATTTTGTGAAAAAAAATCAGGCTTCATTTGAAGTTGAACTGCCACTTGGCTTCCCCATGAAATTTGAGTCACAACGTGGGTGGCACCTTTGTGCTCCATGATATCTTTGTTATAAGTGCCTATTAGTCCTTGTTGAAAAGGCTGGAGGTGCTGAACGACGGTTTCGAACTCGTACAATAAAGTTCCCGTCATCTGTGATGCGGGCGGCGTCTTCTCTTGAAAAATGCTGAGCGCTCCCTTCGGCATAGTAATGCCTGATAAAATATTAACTCCAGTATTTTTGTCGATGCTGAAAAGATTAAATTGATCAATGAACGAATCTGTGATTCCGGTGAAGGTCCTTTTCGTTGGATTTTGAATTTCAGTGATAAACTCATCTGGTATGGCTCGACTAAACACGCCCACAGGGATTTTAGTATCTGTCTTTTCGTCGTACAAGTCACCAAGTCTTGCCGTCCGTTTTAGCGCTGGGATTTGAATGTAGCGCTCCTGAGTGGCATTGCAAACTAAAGGGATGGACGAAATCAGAGTAAAGGTCAATGCAGCCAGAACCTTCGTCCAGCACTCAAGGTTACGGTTCTTCGTTCGCATTTTTCTCGGTATTTTTGCGAAAGCCATGATGGCGCGATAGTTTTGAAAACTTAAAAATTCTAAAAAACAAAAATATTAATTTAGTTAGCAGTGAGTTCAAGAATTAAAGAATTACGTAGCTTTGAGTTCACAAACGTTAAGCTTAGGGTTTGAATGGGCAATGTTTTTTACAAATTAAATTATTTAAGTAGAGCAAAAAACTGTACTTAAAAAATCAAAAAGGTAAATGAAGAAGAAGTACGAAGTCACGCAGTAAAAAATGTACAACTCCTGACAGCAGTCCTCAACCAGAAATAATTTGGAAATCCGCAGTTTGAGGTTTAGATTTAACGTTCAATGTCAGAGTGACATGTTGCGCTGAGCAAAGCAGAAATGAAAGGAGACAGAAAATAATTAGTCATTAACTGAGCAGGGCAATTCAGAGCGTTATACTGATAAGACGATGGACTACATTTTATCATTAATTTTTAACATGCAAATAAATACAATTTAAAATACATATTGTAAAGGAAGTAAATTTTTGTACATATTTGAATAGACTTTTCATTTAATGGCATAAATGTGTGTTTTGCGGTTTTGAGGAATCACATTCGTAAAACGTGTCTCATTGACGTAACATAATTTGTTATAGTGTCGCATATAGTTTAACTGAAGAAACAAGCATGGTTTAATTTTACTAATAATTATAAGGCGACTACAGTGCACGACACATATTATTTCTGAGTTATTATTTTTTGAGTTGAGGTTGACCGACGTGGCCTGGATTCAGTTTCTTATCTCGTCTCAAGACGCAGATGGTCAATGTCGACGTCCACGTGGATGTCAGACATTTGCCAGCAGCTTACGTATTGCTCAACCAGGACGTGTCTCTTATCCTAATAAAAGTCAAACGAGACAGCAAACAATAATCAATAAATGAGCATGAAACATAAATCTGCTCAATGTACAGTTTTAAATTTAATTGCATATCTGCAAACTACAAAAGTAATATTGTCGATGTTACTATTTATTATGGGGGCGAATTAACCCTTTGCTTGACGTAGTTAGTACCAACTAATTATGTCATACGTCCCACTTTAAAATTTTATGTATCTGCATCCAGAATACTGTTTAAATTTATTACCATAAATCAAAGGTTAAATTATTTTTGAAGGTTTTGATAATGTGCTTTGGAATCACGTGGAATTGATTAGTTGAAAAATAATTCTGAGCTCTGACCACATTCGTATCTTTTAGTTAAGCCTAGGCAAATAAAGGATGGTCCGTAAATGAGGTCACCAAAATTGCTACCTCTTCTGGTCCTACCTACACATATACGTGTTTACTTAAAATGGTCTCGGGGGTCGTCTGCAATTGATGTTGTTTTTAGTAACGATGGGTCTCCTCTACCACAACCTTGGTAATGTTTCTTTTTTTCCAGTTGTCCCAAATCCCAATTAAAAGTTGAAACTCTTCATTACTTGTAAAAACTTTGAATAGTTTACCCTTTATTTTACTTTTTTGAACTTTACCAGTACATCTTATACACTAGGAATCCATGTTGCCGTTAGCAATTATTGCTTAACTGGACCAATGATAAATGCCAAGATACATGATATAGTAAAACAACACTATCCTTGCTCTGTATATGAAAAACTTGAGTATATAAACTTGAATAGTATACAAAACAGTAGATAATAGTAACGAATTATTCATTTTATTTCTTAGACTGCCTAAACTGCCCACTATCCCAAAAATTGGCAGTTGAAAATGGGGTTGGAAGTATACTGCCTAAACTGCTACGCTCCAAAACTGCTGCGTACTTTTATTAAACTGCCTAATTTATTCATGTGGAAATGAAAATAATCCAAAAATCGTATTGGAAATTCAATAGGAATTTTATCTTACATAATGGTAACGAAAAATTTTAAACAAAAATCAATAAATGAAGAATCGTCTGTAAATTACTTCACAGGTAGGGGCAATCTACGTTGATTATGATTGCATCCCATGTTGAAGATAGCCGGTTACGTAATTGTTGAGCTGATGTCAGCGTCACAGAGCCAAAAAAATGAAAAAATGTTTTGGATGACACTATTTATGGACGACCCCTTGCTGAGTTTAGACTTGTTCGTGTTCAAATAACACAGGGCTGATGATTTCTAAAAATAATCAGAAAACTGAAAAAGTGGTAATAGGTATTGGGCAAGGTGTAATCCCTACTGAATTTCTCATATGATTTTAAAGTTTTTTCTTTTTTCATTTTGACTAATTTTGAAAATTTCAATCTTAGATTTTTGCGATAGAAAGCAAATTTCCCCGATATAATTATACACGTTGTCATGACCTCAACATTTAGTGTGTATATGTTCTGATATCGTTTGTTTCATTTCGGATTTTGAGAAATAAGAGATTTTAAGTTTTGTAAAAAGTGGAAAACTTTCTACTTACATGTTTTTGCAAAGTGTAAAATGTTTTATTTACATGTTTTTGAAAAGTGTAAAATGTTCTATTTTCATGTTTTTGAAAAGTGTAAAATGTTCTTTTTACATGTTTTTGAAAATCGTAAAATGTTTTATTTTCATGTTTTTGAAAAGTGTAAAATGTTCTATTTACACGTTTTTGAAAAGCGTGAAATGTTCTTTTTACATGTTTTTTGAAAATCGTAAAATGTTTTATTTTCATGTTTTTGAAAAGTGTAAAATGTTCTATTCACACGTTTTTGAAAAGTGTAAAATGTTCTTTTTACATGTTTTTGAAAATCGTAAAATGTTTTATTTTCATGTTTTTTAAAAGTGTAAAATGTTCTATTTACATGTTTTTGAAAAGCGTGAAATGTTCTTTTTACATGTTTTTGAAAATCGTAAAATGTTCTATTTAAATTCTTTCAAGTCATATTTTGATATTTTTTTATTATATTTTTAGTGGATATTTTTTTACACAACCTCGAACAGATGAGATACATTTTATCTTTACTTTTAACATGCGAATAAATACAATTTAAAAGTACATACACGAAGAAAGTAATTTTTGGTTCATATTTAAATAGACTTGTGATTCACTAGCAAAAATATGAGTTATGTGTTTTTAATAAGGAATCACATTCTTAGAACGTCCGTCATTTACGTAACATATTTCGTTATAGTGTCGCATATATTTTAGCTAAAAACGAAGCGTTGTTCAATTTAACTATTATTCATATGACTTCAGTGCACGACACATATTATTTCTGAGTATTTATATCTTGAGGTTAACCGACGTGGACTAGATTCAGTTTCTAATCTCGTATCAAGGCGCGGATGGTCAATGTCGACTTCGACGTGGATGTCAGACCTTTGCCAGGAGCTTACTAATTGCGAAAACAGGACATATCTCCTATCCTAATAAAAGTCGAACAAGACAGTAAACAGTAATTTATAAATTAGTATGAAAAAATAAATCTGCTCCATGTACAGTTTTAATTTTAATTACATATCTGCAAACTACAAATGTAATATTGTCGATTTTACTATTTAATATAGTGGCGAATTATCACTTGGATTGACGTATTTAGTACCAACTTACTATGTCATATGTGCTACTTTAAAATTGGTTGTATACACAATCTACATACATCCTTAATTCGTTGACTGCTCAAATTTCTTACCACGAATCAAAATTATATTCAAAGATAAAGATAATGTGCTTTGGAATTACGTGGAATTGAAGAGTTAAAAGATAATTCTGAGCTGAGGTAAGGGGTCGTCCGCAATGGTTGTTGTTTTTGGTATCTATGGGTCACTATAGGTATTATTGAAATCCTATGTTAGAAAAAGCCATTTACGCGTTACTTACCATTAGACTGGTGGCACAGGATTTATATGGTCCCTAATATAGAAATAGATTTGGTTGTACATCTTTAGGTGGTTATTCCTAAAAGCAGACCGGAATTGCTCTTACGCAGCAATTTGTAGCCGTACAAAAACCCCAGTTTGATTTTATTGATGGTTTTCTTTGGCAAAGCAAAATGTTGTATTTACATGTTTTAGAATAGTGCAAAATGTTCTTTTTACTTAATTCACAAAATTGCGAAATGTACTATTTACATGTTTTGAGAAAAGTGGAAAATGCTTTATTCCCATGTTCCTGAAACTTGCAAAAAAACATTTTTTTAAATGTTCAAAAAAATTCATTTGCATGTTTTTTAAATTTGAAAAAAATTTATTTGTATGTTTTTGAAATATGCAAAAACTTTTATTTGCAAGTTTTTGAAATGTACAAAAAGTTTTATTTAGATATTTTTGAAATGTAAAAATATTTCAACAAGTACATGCTTTTTGAAAATTCAAGCAGCGGGAACTGCCAGGGCTGGGCGTCTTGCCTAAAAGGCTGTGTTTACTGTGAAATGCCATCAACCAATGCCGCGCTATAGTATAATTATCTTTAAATCGTGTTCTGGTCTCCTTTAGTACCACCTGACACTTCTATCTGACAAACTCTATTTGAATACAAATATGTTATTAGACTGAACAAAAAACAGGACCAAGGTGCATGTACATAGTTGTTATTTTGCTTTAACAATTTACTACTGAATCTAATTGAGATCAGAATAACCTCAAAACCTACTTAACCTTCTACGCTCGGTTTGCTGGCCCGTGTTTAATTTTACATTTTCATCTTATTTACTGATTTTTTCTAGAAATATTATTTATTTATTTTAATTTTAAAAATTCTCAGTTGGAAAACACTTTTAGTTTCTATTCTCGTCAAGTGCCTCCGATTTGATTCATTAAATACACCACGGAACCTATACCTATTTAATTATTTTCCTTGACACACAACTGTTTTAGTTTTATGTCTGTGGCCAATATTAACTAGTTTTATTGTTTTGTACATCTACAGTAAAATCCTAGGGTATTGGTTATTGATAACAAACTACACTCTGATTTAATTACATATTGTGTTTGTTTGTGGATTTCATTATTTCAGCGACGGGGCATGGAAGAAGAGGCAGATAGGGAGATTCAGTGATCAGAACTCAATGGTTGATTTCTGTTGTTGTATGTTTTTTTTTCTTTAGGATATGGGAATAATTTACCTAAACATGTCAAATATGATGATGGTGTACTTTGTGATAGTAATGATTTTAGCGTTAGACTAAATGATTTCATTCTAAGAAATCGGAAAAATCCACCTTAGTATATTGGGGTTCTACAATGTATTCTTTAGTATCAACCATGTATTTATATGATGTATGGCATAATTAGGTAATTTTGTCTATTTGTTTTCAGGTTACGCGTGTACTAATTAATTTGTACTTAAATTAGTAACTAGCAACTGAGTAGTGTCCATCATTTTAAATTAATACTATGTATTGCATGATTTGAAACTTTAATAAAGCCAAACTTCAAACTTTAAACTTCAAACAGCCGCTTTTCACGCGTAGAGGAATTCACCAGATGCATCTGGTGAATCTATTTGCGTTATCAGCTCTGTCGAATCTGTTTAGAAAGGAACTTCGTTGTTGCATACTTAAAACAGCCCAACGTGGGAGATCCATTGCATCAGAGGATCCTGGTATAGGACTTTTTTGCTCTTCTAAATTTCTGGCTAGACATGCTGGTTTCAAGGAATCTCATAAAATACAGTAGATAGGCATCAGGTCGAAAGGAAAAATCTGAAGGCTATCCGCGCGAATGTGCTTGCACAACCCACTTATTGGGTATGTCCTAGGTGAATTCCTAAAAGCAAATATTCTAATTGGGATGAAAATGGGTCGGTACTGACCTGGTCTAAGGATTGTGGGGTGCGAAGCTGTGAGAGAGCCCGATATGAAACCCAAAAGATACATAAATATACCAAGTATTAAAATACTGATTCCTGTGTTAGCCAAGTTGCGAGTTATTGTTTTTAAAAAGTGCAAATTGTTCTATTCCAATGTTCTTTAAAAGTGCAAATTGTTGTTTCTACATGCTTTTGAAAAATGCAAATTATTCTTTTTACATGTTCTCTAAAAGTGCAAATTGTTCTATTGACTTGTTTTTTAAAAGTGCAAATTGTTCTATTTACATGTTTTCAAAAGCAGTATAATATTCATATTTGTTTTTAGAAAATGCATGTTGTTCTAATGCAATGTTTTTCAAAAGTGCACATTGTGCTATTTACACTTTTTCGCAACTACAGTATTTTACATTTTTCTGGTAATAATACATTTAACTTTTAGCTAAAAACAAAACAAAAACAAGTCACTTGTATGAATGACGTAGTCACTATGTCATTTCTAGGTAAAACATGAATACCTAGTGTACTCTGGTTCATCAACGTAAGATAGATGAATGTTGTGACTGAAAATATGTAATTGCTGGTATATTTTAAAAATTATTTCAGACATTTTTGCATCGAAATAATGGACTAAGTATTACACATGGTAAAAAGATTCTTACGGTTATGGACGAAACGTTAAACTTAAACAACTTAAACGCAGTCAAATTGCCTAGGGTCTGTGCTGTTTAAAAGAAGCTTGATTTTTTAGATGGGTTATTTGGAAATCCAAGCGTAAGTGTACTACTTGAAATAGTTCCTATGTAAGAAAAAAGAAATAGTGGGACGTCATAATGGAAGCCATTCAATTTTCTGTGGATTGGTGTATTCATAAGCTGTATTACGCTGTTTGCAATTAGTAGGCGCCTGAAAACCGGACATCAGAGCCAGGATACCGTAGTTACGATTTTATTATTACGTAGATTTAGTACTTTTTTTCTACGTAGCTGATTTGGAATCTAGCTAAAAATTTGAAGTTGTCTGTGAAAACCCAAAATGACTCATATATAATATAGGCTACAATTAGAATGAACCGCATTGGAATTCTCATCAATTTACTTAAATGCTAAGTTGTAACTAGTGATGGTGCTTCAGAGACCAGCGACCTCTTTGAAACATAGATATTATACGGCATTCCAGCAGATGTCTATTTGTTTATTTTACATGGCCTACGACAGAGTGGAGTTTAAGTAGTATTGTCTTGTCAATTCCGACACTAAACGATAACAATCTCTCCCCTTCACCATTTTCTTTATGATGAACAAGAACCTATGATACATGTTTCCACGGTGCACTCAGTGGCCAAGGGAAATGATCAGAGTGGAGGATTGTGCTGGCTGGTTGTAAACAGTGGACAAAGAATAAGCTTATACGGAGAACCGCTAACAAATGACGATCGTTCACGTATTTTGCATCCTGCACTCCCCACCTGCCCACCACTGCCACGAATCCCCCCACCACATCCCATTCCCATTCCCCACGTCTGCACTGGCAAAGTCACAGCAGGGTTGCCCACCGCAAGAGCTTAGTATTACAGAATCTCACTACAACGTGCAAGCACGAGTATTCGATCCTCGACTCCCCTATCCCTTGTACAACCACATACCACCACGAGACTACCAGGCCCCCCACAATGGTAAATATCATATTTACATGTTTTTGAAATTGAAAGATTGTTAGTTTAATTACTTCAGAAATCTGGGTCACGGAAAAATAATGCAGTTATGGCGTAGACAGCTGCCTGTAAATTGCCAAAAATAAATTCAAATGGAACATTTTGCACTTTTCAAAAGAAAACTGCAAGTGAAAAGTCTTAGTACATTTTAAAAAAACATTCAAATAGAATATTTACCACTTTTCTCTAAATATGTAAAAAGATTATTTTGAATTTTCAAAATAATTCAAGTAAGAGTTTTAAAAATATTTCAAAAACATTCAAATAAAATATTTACCACTTTTCCCAAAACATGTAGATAGAACATTTTAGTTCACTAAAGAAATCCCGTATTACAATAATTGAAATGGTGTTTTAAGTAAGGAAAGTAATAGCTGTCTAAAATTGCAGTTTCTGCAAGTGCATAATTACAATAGGTTGTATTAACAGGTATTTACTACAAATAATTTCAGACAACAATGTAACGCCAAAGCAGGCCAAGTATTTCTGACATGGACTTGAATTTCGAGGCGAAAACAATATTTTCGTTTGAGACTGACGACACCAAAATTTACAGTAGGTCACTTGGGGAAGAAGATACTTAAATTGTTACTATGACAGAGGAGCCGCCTTCAGGCGCAGGTATTCCTGCAATTAGTTATGACTGGATATACAAGAACATGTACTGGACAAATGCGAATGAAATATGTGTCACTAATAAAATCAAGACCGATAGGAAAATCCTAATCAACGATGGACTTTCATGAACATTCTCAATTGTGGTTAATCTATTAAACGGGTGTGATTCAAATTTAATATTTTTGATTTTTGTACTCAAGCTTGTATGGTTAAGAAATTTCGTCTGTAAAGAACCAAATTAACCAAAATCCAATTTAAAATACAATAAAAATAAAGAGCGTCATATAAACAAAATAAAAAACAAGCGTCAAATATTGATTAAAAGATTTAAAAAAACAATAAATGTGATATTTTCATATTTTTTGACAATGTAAAATGTCATTTTATGCTTTTAAAAAGGTGCAAAATATTTTAATTTCATATTTTTGGAAAATTGCACAATGTTCTAAGCCCGTGTTTTTGTAAAAGTGCAAAATGATCTAATTCCATGTTTCTGAAAAGCTGCAAAATTTTTTAATTCCATGTTTTCGAAAAGGTGCAAAATGTTCTAATTCTATGTTTTCGAAAAAGTTCAAAATGTTCTTATTCCATGTTTTTTACAAGGTGCAAATAGTTGTACTTAATTTAGTATGTTTTAAAAGTGCAAAAATGTTCTTTTTAAATACTCTAAAAATATATTTGAATATTTTTGTAAATATGTAGTTGATTTTTTTTAGCTAAAAATGAACATGGGTCATTTTGGTTCGTCACATACGATAAAATGTCCACAAAACAACTGACCATTTTTTATTTAAATTATCGTCAGGAAAGTCAGGATAATTGCATTGGGTTGACAGTGACCACAAACAAATTAAACGATCAGGAATGGACGGCTCAAGACGAGAAATAATTCACAGCACAGATCTAATTTATCCAGAAGGATTAACAATTGACTTTGTCGAGAATCGAATTTACTGGACACACCATGAGCCCAGCTCCATTTCCTCATCAAACTTTGACGGCTTAGACAGGAAGTTCATTTTTACAGGAAATGGACCTGAATTTATGGGCAGTTTCTTCACCTCAATTACAACCTTTGAGAACGCAGTCTATTGGATTGATTTTTCCAAGTACAGAATTTGCTCAGTCAACAAATGCGATGGCTCCAACTTTGCTGTGGAAAACGATGTGAGTTTATCAATTAAAGAAAAACACAATTTTTATTTTAAAAAAAGCATTTAGTTTTTATTCTTATTATTAAAAAATGTTTTTCCAACGTGGGAACTTATTTTGTGGGATATCAAAGATTACGATGTATCAAAACAGCCATTTGGCGAGAATCACTGTTCGAAACGGATTGACAAATGCGCACACTTTTGTTTTCTAGTACTGGTTCTGGTTTCGCCCTCTCTAAATAATGACTTCACCGTCTCTACTACTTGTGCCTGCCCAACTGGACTAAGTCTTTCTACTGCTAATGGCATAAAATGCATTTTGCAAGAAAAAATTTTAAAACCTATAAATTCAATCGAGACTGAATAAATGTAGAAAAATGATTCGTCAATCCTATGATTTAATTTCAACAAATTTAATAAAATAAATCAGATTTGGTGACGCTACTAAATAATATGCATACACGTTGCGTGAGTTAGCGGTACTAAAATTAATTGTTTGAATATGGCAGGAGATATCCAGAGAAAAATGTGTTTTTATTTCGTCCAGAACAAGCCACCTCCGCTGCCTGAATTTTCATATAAATGGAATGTTTTGCACTTTTTAAAAACATGCAAAACAAATTTTTTTTGCATTATGAAAAAGCAAGCATACAAAACACTCAGCTTTTTTGAAATTAACATATATAAGTAGTATTTTAGACTTTTCAAAATTAGGTAAATAAACCAATTGAAAATTCTCTAGTACAGATAAAAACTACATTTTGACTAGTGATCAAAATGGTCAGATCTGGTCCAGGAAAATCAAGTCTGGTCTGGTCCGAGTATTTAGGACTAGACCAGATTTTATCAGACCAGACCAGACCAGACCATAATTTCTTTCTTTTCAGACCACACGCAAAATGTTCAAGGAAATTAAAAGGGAATAGTCTGTTTTCTGGGTTTGGTTGGCAGTCGTCCCATCTTTGATCGTAACCTCTTCATTCGTACCCTAGCGGTCGTACCCTACGTCATCGTAATCTAGCCACATCCGTACCCTAAAATGTCGTACCCTAATGTAAATACACGGTCATTACATTCCAGAACTTGTAAGAAAACCATGGGCTACATACAGCAGTCACACTAATTTCATTCATCAAGTCTACTGAAATTGATTTTTTGTCCATTCTAAACCACCACGAACCTTACTGCTATCTATCAATTAAGAAGTTTTTGTGGGTACCAATTGGTAGAGTACAAATGTAGCCAGAGTACGAATACATTGGGTACGACCGCTAGGGTGCGAATATAATGAGGGTACGGGATCTGCGGGGACGACTGCCAACCGAACCAATTTAAATGCGATGCCTCTTCTCAAGCCATGTAAATAAAACATTTAGCACCTTTCAAAACAAGTAGTTAGAACATTTTGCACATTTTTAAATAACGTAAATAAAACAAAATTTGAACATTTCAAAAGCATGCAAATTCATTATTTTCCATTTTTAAAAATATTGTTAATAACATGGCATGGGACGCAGAAATAGGAGTCACTATTATGTTGCCATAGATTATTGTGTCGCTTAAAAATATATTTCTATTCCAGCTAAAAATGCACACAAGCCACTTTGAATTCCCGCTGACTCACTCAAGATTTAATTGTAAACTTTAAAAGTGTTAAAATTTATATGAGATGTCTATACAGTACATATTACTTTATTTATGACTCATCAACCTAAAGCATATATCAATAATTACGAAGTAATATAAAGCAAGAAACAATATAAGCTATGTCATAAATAATTGGAAACACAGTAAAATGTTCATTACGAGTTTTTTTAGAGCGTTAAACGTTCTATTCTATTTTTAGGATTTTGAAAAGTGTAAAATGCTCTATTTCAAATTACATGTTTTTTATAAGTTAAAAAAGTTTTATCTACAAGTTTTTTGAAAAAGCAAAATGATATATATGTTTAAGTTTTGAAAATGTCCTAAATTCTCAATGCTCATTTAAAAAAAAACATTTTTCACGCCTTAAAAACATGATGATGAAACATTTTACATTTTTTAAAACTACCCAGGAAAACCAGAAATGCTGGCCCCGTACCGGGCTTGTGCCGGACTCCTCATGTCGGCTAAATGTGTAGTTTGTCCAACGGCGTTATGCTGGCCCAATGCGTCAAAACTGTGTGTCGAACCGGTGCAATGCCATCATGCATTTAGCGTACATGCAATACCGGGCCAATGCCGGCAGCATAGCGGCTGGACGTAGGCGCTTTACCGTGCAAACCACATTATCCCTTTATTGTTTTTATGCCGTATGCGATGCATTATGCCATGATGCGTATTTACTGCGTAATTACATTATTAAAACTCATTCATTTTGTATCATCCATTGTCATCAACATCCATCCTAGCTGAAGATTAAACTCGTACCGCACTCTAGTTGAACCTTCAATCGAAATGCCTATCTTATCCTATAGTATCGTAGAAACATCGCTTTAAAACACTTTATCTTATAAACATTGGGATTTTTACGTACATATTAGTCAAGATTAAATAACTCGCACTTGAAATGCTAATTAACACTAGAAAATTAGATATAGCTAAGTGTGCACGATCGAAGGAATGGCTTTTCAAAGTCAATATTTCCGACCACACTTCAAAAATTTCAAACACACAATATGGGGTTTCATTTATGTAAGTTTCAGGTTCTCTTATGTTTAATAGAATCACTTCAATTATACTATGGTTAAGTCGAAGAACCTAATCCATAACACAAAAACAGTAATTACAGTAATAGAGGTCTTAAAATTTCAAGTAGTTGTCGTTGTTATTCAGTAAAATCGTAATTTCGTGAACACATGTGTAGTGTAATTATTTTTGCATATTAAACAGTAACTAGTCCACAGGTTCACAGCTATATTTAGAAAATTACTTTCTTACTAAATTACCAAGGCAACTACTTCTAAGTTTAAGTCCTAAAGTAGTACAGTTTATCACTTTACTTCTTTTTTGAGATTGAAATTTTCTCCGAGTTCAGCTAGTGTAAACGTGTATGTGACCAGCTCGACGTGTTCACGTAGACTGAGATTGCAAAGTAGGACTTAAGAAACTTCAGTAAACTGTCCGCACATTTCCCCAGCATCATTACCTGGCTTCCGTGCATGATTCGAATAATGGCCCTGTACGAGAATGCCTGCATAATGCCGATAATGATTATATGTGCACCCACCAGTGCTGGCCCAGTATCACGCAGCCGTTGTAAACAATTTTGGTTCTGGGACAATGCTGGGGTGTCAGCAGTGCAAGCCAATCGGTCCCTAACGAGCCCTTAAAAAAAATTGACCGAGGGTCCCTTTTTCTTGAAAAAACTACCTCAATTTGAGCCTGCCTGAGCTCGGAGGAGAGAAATCGTTCAACACCGTTCTTTTTATCTATTTTACCTCCTCCGGTCCCGCTTCCTTTTTTGAGGAAAAATTTTTTCCACCTCATTGAGCTTTTACCTCAATCTCCCCCAATCTGAGCCAACCCCCTAATTACTGGAAGTAAATTCTACCTACCTACAAAAAATGTTCAATACTAATACTAATATGACTAATACTAATACTACTTGGCGTAACACCATAAAAATGAAAATAAATCAATAAATGCATAAATAATATTTAATACACACAAACACCAAAGGACATTTTATTTTTTATTTTTTATTATTATTAGGTTTTTGTGTTTCTAGTTACAATTATTAACAATCTGATAACTTTTAATGGAAAAAAAGATTTAATTAATAATAACTTAAAATTAAAATTATTAATTAAAAATTAAACTTAACTTAATTCTGCATAATCTCACTCAATATTTAATCTTAGCCATCGCTGAAATTCTGATAGTGGTTGCAGTCTGGACACAAGGGTTTGGTGACGTGTATGTTTATTTCTACCTTGTTATTATCTCCAGTTCTTATTAGCCCTCCTAAAAATTCTGTAAGAATGAAATAGAATAAAGCAAGGATAAAATAATTTTGATATTATTGCACTTACTATTTTATTAAAATTTATACCCTGGTTGCTTGTTCGTGTATGTTTATTTTTATGTTTATTGATCAATGGTGTCCAAACCCTGCCTCTTCCATTTGATTGCATGCATATGAATGAAACTGTTTTGACACCTTGCCCAGGTATCTCGACTTTGTATCTAGACAA
Source organism: Dicyrtomina minuta (assembly GCA_949802685.1). NCBI lineage: Eukaryota > Metazoa > Arthropoda > Collembola > Symphypleona > Dicyrtomidae > Dicyrtomina > Dicyrtomina minuta. The sequence goes on from CATKUY010000329.1 coordinate 44,444, forward strand.
TAAGTACCTATCTTTTGTGTGGATGCAGAGCTAGAATTAGTACCAGCATTAGCAGCAGGTGCACCCGTAGAAGTACCCGAATTGGTGCGAATGGTCAACCGCTTATTTATTCCCTCAAGGGCAAGGTCCAAGTCTGCTGCCTCACCATTTTCATCCGATGCAGCAATAATAAGGAGGCATCGCTTAGTTTTTAGTACAGCTCTGTATGGTCCATCTGTAGTACCACCGGGAGCTGTTTCTTCAGAAGCTGAAACTGAAGAAAAGGATGGAACTTGACTTTGACTCTGGCTTTCTTTAGTATTAATTTGTGGTCCATCTTTCATGCACAAATTTAGTGGCAGGTCGTTATTGGAGTTGCAACTCATTTCAGTTTCTGTTTGTTCACAGCTTGCACCTTTTATTTTTCAGTTCTGGCCTGACTTCTGTTGAATTTTATTTTTTTTACTGACAACCAACAACTGACACTGACTCTTACAAAATGTGAAAACAGTACGAAAATAACTTTTAAATTGGGGGACGTGTCGTCACTATTGGCAGCAATACTGGCATAAGAATGTACTCAAATCCTCCAAAACTAGTTAACTGAACAACTGAAAACTTGAAAAATCATACCAGATAAATTCTAAACTGGTGTTAGTCTGCAGGTTTTAGTTTTAGTGTTAGTGTGTGGGCGTTGGTGTTTGCTCAAGCTTTAGCTTTAGCAACTTTGGCGGTGGTTTAATTAATGGTGGGAATTTGTGATTAAACGTTCGCCCAAAATGCGAATTTTTAATATTTAAAATAATTTAAATTACATGGTGCTCAAACAACTAAATAATACCCACAGTAATTAATACATGTGTCAAATGTAACAACATCTAGAAAGAGTTGACTCTTCATCTGGTGCTCCGTCTCCGTGGTGGGGTGTAGAGTTTAGTAAAGACTCACATTTATCGACATTTAATTATTGCAATTTTTATCCCGCTCGGGATGCGTAAGTAAAAAAGAGTAAGCTACTAAGCTATCTGATGCATTTAATCTATTAGTGCTACTTAGTTAATTTAGTGTTCAGTTTGTCAGTGGTACAGCCACACAGCGGGACACTTCTATCCAGTGTCTGCACAGTACTTATTTATGGTTATGACACGATTACATTAATAATGAGCATACATAAATCTACAGAAGCGTATATTAAAATTTTAAATTAGTAGTTGCAGCATGTGCACTCAGCTGTGCCAAGTGTTTACACTCCACAGTCATTATCATTTTTTCGGTTTCAGTATGAAGTATGCGCCTTTGCATGCAATATATGTATGCAACTTGCAACATTCAAATGCACCAACAATGCTTAAAAAATAAAATATTGAATTTGACATTTTTAAATTTTTTAATACCGCAATTTTGTAGCTATTAAGCCATTAACACCAAATTTGTTAACAATGACACATTAACTTTATTTAAAAATGCAAACGATATAAAATAATTAAAATTGCGCAGATAAAAATAAACATGATTAGTAAATAATTGTTGATTAATTCAAATTCCACGGTTAATTGTATTTTATGAAAAATGAAAAGGTTTTAGTGTTAGTGTGTGGGCTTTGGTGTTTGCTCAAGCTTTAGCTTTAGCAACTTTGGCGGTGGTTTAATTAATGGTGGGAATTCGTGATTAAACGTTCGCCCAAAATGCGAATTTTAAATATTTAAAATAATTTAAATTACATGCTGCTCAAACAACTAAATAATACCCACAGTAATTAATACATGTGTCAAATGTAACAACATCCAGAAAGAGTCGACTCTTCATCTGGTGCTCCGTCTCCGTGGTTAGGTGTAGAGTAGAGTTTAGTAAAGACTCACATTTATCGACATTTAATTATTGCAATTTTTATCCCGCTCGGGCTCAGTTTCACCAAAAACAGTTATTTTAATTTTCTTGTAATTAAATTCAAGAGAAGTTTTATAGTTGAAATTACAAATTTTATTCTCAAGCCATTATAAATCAACCTAACTTCATGTATATATAAAGATACAGTACATACATTACTACTGTAGCACAGTAGCCATCAGCCAGAAAACTTATACCTAATTCACTGTGACACCACTGACACCGACACCTGACACCGTCCCCGCCATTGCCGCCACAGTCCGCCACACCACAACACAGGGTATAGGTATCAGCAGTATATTAATTCAGAAAACTTATACTTAATTCACTGTGACACCACTGACACCGACACCTGACACCGTCCCCGCCACTGCCGCCACAGTCCGCCACACCACAACACAGGGTATAGGTATCAGTATATTAATTAATTAATTTACTAATATTAAACAAATATTACTATTGTTATTATTACTAGTAATCATCACTCACTCGTACCGCTGACTATTACTTTTATCTTATATCCCGTGTCAGAATAGTGCCAGCTACGGTGTCGGTGTGTGATCAGTGTGATTCATATATTATTACTATCGTATACAATAATACAATATATTTATATTTCATCATACTTTTACATTACACAGTATCTCTGATATTTTTTTATGACAGTATGAGTCCAAAACAACCTTTACGACATATCGATCACTCTTACACTTTTGGGCTCAAATACCCCACTACGGATATCAAATTTCAGGACTCTAAAAGCTCTATGAGCTTTTTGCGCTTTTTGAGCATCGATGAGCTTCGAGAAAAAAAAATGAGCCCGCGCGTGCCTGCTATGTTTTCGATTTTACTGACCGGAGCTTCGGTCAGTGCGATCGGTCCTACCGGTCACCGGCTCCGTGTCTTACACTGGGTGTCAGCGTCGCACCGATGAATGATTGCCGACATTATGCCAGTACTGGGGGAAATGCTGGGAAGTCAGCGTCGTACCAATGAATGATTTCCGACACTATGCTAGTACTGGGAAAGTGTCGGGAAGCACACATAATAACGGCAAACACGTTCCCGGCATTGCCGGTATGATCCCTGCATGATGCCAACGTCCTGATTTTCCTGGGTACCTAAACAATTATTTTGCACTTTCAGGAACATTACAAAAAACAACCATCCACGCTTTTAAGAAACTTGCCATCAAAATTATGTAAATCTTTATTGTTTTGTTTTTTTCTGAAACTGCTTGTTTTAAATTTCCTTGAAAATGATTTGGACTATTTCAATACTACAATAAAGATGCGCACGTTCTGACGCACTGCCGAATAACCTTAGTAGTATCTTGGATTGTATGTAGTTGTAGTTTCACTATGACGTATGCGGCTAGAAGGACACCTGTCTGTTCAATCAAGATAATGGACAAGCACAGTTTTGGAATTGAAGAATCAAAGTAAGACATTTTAAATTTTATTTTTCAACAATTTCCATCCGTGCTTCAGAAATTACACAGAATGATGGAGTTTTTAAGATCATAATAAAAGTTGTAATTTATTACTGAAAAAATTGATTGTTATGATTTTAAAATAGCAGTGACAACGTTTACAGCTCAAAGAAGGAGCTTGTGAAAATTGTAAATGCAAGTGCTCCAATTAAATAGAACTAAAGCATAAATTTAAATTCAATAAGGATTTTAAAGAAACTACTATGTACTACTACTTCCCTTAGGAAGCTTTTGTTTCCTATTTGCAAGGTGAAAACGTCAAACTAAGAACTTAAACCAAATGATAATGTGTATGCCAAATTTTTCACAGTATCATATTCAAGACATCCTGTACGTAATTTTAGGTGCAATTGTGCCCATCAGAAGACAAGGAGCGGCCATCTGGACAGGCACAGATGCTGGACAGCGTCGCATTTCCAATTCCTGGGATGGGCAAGCAGAGGTGAGAACATTGCTCAGTCCGTTTGGCACATGCGTTAGCAACGGCAGGCTGCATGGAGAAGTGGTAAACTTTAACCTCTTTGTGATTGCCTATCTAAAATTAAATAATAATACACAGAAAATTACATTAAAAAAATGAAATTTACAGTTTTTGAATTTCATTAATGCAGGGCCATTTTTATATTAGGCCATAGCCTCGCTGCATTTGATTTTAACTTACATTAGAAATTAACTCCGTCAGCTCTGCTCCATCGCATTTGTTGGCTCTATACATTTTACTCGTTGAGTAATCCCCCCAGAACATGTAGTCCTCGAAGATTGCAATTGACGTGAATTGACTGCGACTGAAAGTAGGTGCAGCTGCTGATAGCACCAATTTTTGGTCCGATCCGTCAGTGTTCATTGAATGTATTGAGCAGGGATGAGATTGCGTTGTCCAGTAGAGTCGATTTTCAGTGAAGTCTATTGCCAGCCCCCATGGGTAGTCAGTTGTGGTGGCAATGATTTGTCTTCGACTTCCATCCATCCCAGCGCGCTCAATTTTCTTTAACCAATAATCCACCCAGTACATCCACCTGTTTCCGCATTTAATTAAGTTGCATTTTAAATAGTCACGTGTTTAACAATAGTTTCAAATGTTGCTATTTTTTTATCCACTTGGGAAGCAGTTAATATACTACCCATTTGATGGATTCACAACAATGCTAGTTAGAAAGTTAAGGTTGTCGTTAACAAGAACTTTGTTCATGCTGCCGTCTAAGTTTGCAACGGATATTCGCTTTTTGTATTCATCTGGGTAGTACAGATGGTGGTGGACCCAGTCAATTGCAATGGAATAAATCCATGCGCTAGTGTCAGTGAAGACCAGTGTTTTCGAAGCCTCAGCGGAGATTAGTGCGCTGTTTATTGTGTCGCCTGGCCCACTCCAGAACATCGTTTTAGTTGGGTAGTGAAAGTCTAAGGCAAGATAGAGAGATGTGTCTGAAAGTATCCGGGTTGTCTGCGAAAAAAACAACACAAATAAAAGGGGCATGTTTAAAAGCAGAAAAATGGAAATGATGATTAGCAACTCTATCACGAAGCCTAATAATTTAAATAATTTAGTTTCTACGTGTGCCATAGGCTAAAATCAAAATAAGGCGTCATAAATACAAATCGAAGAACACGCGTAAAATGCTAATAGGGAGGTCTTAAAAAACGTAAAATGTTTTATCTTCATGTTTGTGAAAGGTGCAAAATATTCTTAATCCATTTTTTTGAAAAGATGCAAAATGTTCTGATTCCATGTTTTTAAGAAGGTGCAAAATGTTCTAATTCCATGTTTTTAAGAAGGTGCAAAATGTTCTAATTCCATGTTTTTAAAATGTAAAAAATTTTCTAATTTCATGTTTTGGAAAACGATAAATTGTAATTACGTATTTTTGAAAATATGTTCTATTTAAATGCTCTCTGGACGCATTAGAATATTATTGTAGATAATTAATATTTGTTTTAGCTAAAAATAGATATGGGTTATTTTAGTTCTTCACAGACGACATGTTACTTACATTACGTTGACTTATGGAAAGTTGCTGAATGCCAGCATAGTCTCCGAAAAGGAGAGTAGCATTGTCACTGTTAGAAGATTGACATTTTGCTGGATTTTGGGCATCCTTAACGTAGCCGGGTCTGCATTTACACGAATGATTTTTCGTCACAGCAGAATTGCACGTTCCCGGAAGCGCACATTCAATGTCTAAAAAATGTGGATACATATTTATGTTTTAAATCAAAATCAATTTAACATGGAAATCATGCCTTACAAAAGTTACAGTAAAACCTGGTTATAACGGCTTTGATTTCTTTGTTTATTAATTAGCCACTGTGTAATCGCTACAGGGGGCAGATTTTAAAGCATTTTGTTACATAAAAAGCTCAAGGATAAAATGCTAATCAGAAATATTTAATTATTGAACGAACCTTCACATCGTTCCCCTATAAATCAAGCGGTACACTCACAACTAATTTCTTGACCTTTGTCAATGCAAGTTCCGCCATTTAAGCAAGACCCATTGGAACATGTGGGAACAGTAGAGTCTAAAGACTTTATTTGAAATCCAGAAATACATTGATTGTGGTATTGAAAATGGGACGTTTCGTTTATTGTGTTACAGAAATGGTTGGGGAAATTACAATCAACAAGCACAGCTGTGGTGGACAACCCCTCTTACATTATTCCTAAAACTTGGCTAAATGTGTTCGTATATTTAAAGGGCTCATTTCGAATAAATTAAAATTTCGTAAATAAAATAAAAATCGGATTTTAGGAGACATTTTGAAATTTTGTTAAGCTATTAATCCGGCCGCCTTTCTCTGCAGTCTCTGCTTTGAAGTATTTAATGTCACTAAATGTCTTCTGGAAATCTGCACAAAAATAAATTTTTTCCACATCCCTATCAAAAGCCTGTACTTGCAGCCTCATATTTCCTGGCTCAAAATCAGACTCTGAAAACTGTTCAACCAAATCAGATAAAATCGAATTTTCCCCCAAACCTGATTGAACTTGAGTTAAAGAATTTTTAAATGGGGTAGTGAAGTTACTTCTAAAATTTCTAAACTTGGACTGAAGGTCGAGTAATTTAGTGGCAGTTTCTTGAGGCAAGGAATTTGGGTTTGTGGTAATTCTGTCGTTAAGATAGTCAAGTTGGACCTCAGCATAATTCAGGTTGTGGTGACACCTAAATGCTCTTTAATTTGATTGATAGGGGTGAGACTGTAGCTAAAGGGGATTTCGTTGCCCCTGTTTAGGTCCGTTAAGAGTCTCATAATGGCTCTTAAAATAAATAGCATCAAATTGTAACTTTTTAGCAAAAACTTGTGCAATAAACTGTTTCTTACTTTCTCCGTCCCAATACTTTTGATCACTGTTTTTGGACTCGTTTGAACTAATAATTTATTTTTAGTAGCATATATCGTCAGCGAAGAGGCAAATCTGACTATCTCCTTTTAGTGCTAAAAGCGAAACTGACTACTACCATTTTTTGCTAAAAGCGAAAATGACTATCTCCATTTTTCTCAAAATACTTTGAAAAGGAGTCACAAAAACTATGTATCAATGCAGCATGTTATGAAGAAGACGTTTTTGTTGAGGGGTCGTCCATAAATGACGTCACAAAAATTATTGCTTTTTAAGAACCCACCTGCTCTCATTTTAGCAGCTCAACTGTTACAAGGCGTGTCATAAATACCAGACAAGACCCACACACGCTAAGTGTGATATCACTTATAGACAACCCATTATAAATATCACAATCTTGAAATTTTTAGCCATTGATTTTATCATTATCTATTAGTAATCTAAATAAATGTGTCAACCTTTTACTGACTGAACTCAGCGTTAACGTTCAAATTTTCAGATTCTCGTTTTCCACTTAACAAGTGTTTAATGTTCCTGCTGGCGGTTTTCTAGTGACTACTGCTGTCTTTATGTCAGGAAACAGCACGGTTTGCGCATTGATTCAATTTAATTATTAACCAATGGCTAATGACACATATTTTCTAATAATAAAACTCCTTGCGATAGCTAAGCTTTTATAAATGGAGGTATTTTCTGAGAAATCAATAATTTTTGTGACGTCATTTATGGACGGCCCCTAAACAAATACGTCTCCTTCATAACATACTGCTTTGGTACATATAGTTTTTGTGCCTTCTTTTAATGGTATTTCGAGAAAAATGGAGATAGTCATTTTCGCTTTTAGCAAAAAATGGTAATAGTCAGTTTCGCTTTTAGCACCAAAAGGAGATAGTCAGATTTGCCTCTTCGCTGACGATATATTAGTTTTACGACCTAAAACACATATTTTTGTATTTGCAGCACTTAAGGCTACATTTTGTACAAAAATGGTTATAAATATTTGCATCAATAGTTTTAATTATATTCGAGGACAAAGTTTGCTAGTCCCGGTGTCCCAATAGATACGCTCCCTACAGTAAGATACATACAAGTATCGTGCATAAATGTAATATAAAGTTCAATTTTTAGGTATAGCCTTTTAAACGAACAAGTATACGCTTTACAAATTGAATTAATTCTCAGTCGGTAAATTGTCAGACGTCAGACGCTGAAATGTCAAGAGGTGGGCGAAAATATCTTTGTGTCTATTGTCATTTTTCAGTTGTCTTTAGACCTGAAATGATTTTAGAAAACGTCGCACAACGTATCTTGTTAAACCGTACGTTGTGATCCCTAAATCGCGTGAAATCTCCATTGGAATGGTCTATAAATAACGTTACCTAAATTGTTATTCTTTGAGAAACCAACCCCACTACACAACTACTCTTCCACTTGTACTAAAAAAACACGTACCCAACCCGCATATACACGTACTAGCTTGGAGGGTGCACAAAAGGGTATTTTTATCAAATATCGGCCGTATTAGGGAGTGTCAAAAATTTTGAAAGTATTTCAAAACTTAAGCAGTTTGTTAGCAAAACGCGTTAAGTCCATTTTTTTAGAAATTGAGATTATTGTTGCTTAAAAACAACTGTGAGTACATAATTATAATTCACACTGTGCAATATTAGGGGTCAAGAGTTACTTGAACTTTTTTAAATATTCCGCTCAAAAACCGTTTTGTGGCAAAACACAGTCCACTAAACCCAATAAAAACACTTGATTTTTATAAAAAATATCCCAATTTGCCCAAAACTTTGTAGTTTCATCCCCTTGTAATGAAACGAAAGTTATTCGCTTTTATATCAAATTCACGTGTACTATTCGTAGGGGATGATCCATAAATGACGTCCCACAAATTATTACTTTTTTAGGCTAGTCCATCCCCATGTCATCACTTTAGCATTGCGTTCAGCTGTAATCTGTACCACGGCATGTCATTACTATATGACTAGATTGACTAAACCTACGGAAAACGTCTTTTACGGACGATCCCTAACAGATCGATATGCAAACTAAAGTTCAATTTGTTTGGTACATCTGGAAGCTTTGCTGTTTTAATAGTACAAAAGGGCATGAGTTACCAAGTAATTAGGAAATTGTACGAAAGAACAGCCGTGTTTCTTATAAAGAAAATAAAGCCGTAAGGGGTCGTCCACAAATGACGTCATTGATAGGTTCAATGGGTCTACTTGGCAATCCTATGCTATAGATACTCATTTACGCAATATGATTAATCTAGTGACAGGGGGCAACGTGCCCAAGTAGCACATTAACGTTAATTCGCCGTTTTTTCAACGTTGCAAATAGGAGTAATCTACGTTGAAAAGGCGTGTATTTTTGGGTCTAAAGTGGTGTATACACCGTGTAAATGTCCGGGTGATTAGACGTGTTTTATACCATGTATTTACACGGGTATTCAACGTTTTCATTTACACGTTTCTTGTAGCAACGTTGAATCATCGTTCATATTTCAACCTTAAATAAACGTATGCACGTGGGCCCCTGAATATGAATTTCGCTTTCGCAAATAGCTCAATTTACATAAAAACCATTATGAAACTAACGATTAGGACACGAAATAATTCAACTAGCTTCCAATAAATCTGTATTTTATTATTATATTTTTATTGCTACAACGACTGATCAGAAAACAATGTTAACGGACATCTTAAACGTATTACTGACTAATATTATTACCACACAATAACTATTAACTTTTTTTTTATCAACACCACTTTGTAAAACAGGAAGATATCAACGACTAGCAGTCAAGCGGTCATAATATTGAATATTATTCACTGAAGTTTTAAAATTATCGATCGACATAACTTTTCAAGATAAATCCGATTTTTACACAACTTCACTTATACATAAACTATGCACTATGATGAAGGCATTATCTAACTGATGGTGAGTAAATAAAACCCATAATGTTGTTTGGCAGTACAGCAACATATATAAACTAGTGTTGATAATTAGGTAAAACAAAATAATCCCGATTATTTGTTGGAAATAATGGCATTGCAGTGACAGTCAGCAGCCGGTGATATCGTTCATAATAAAAGTGTAGACACGGGTACAAATAAGAAAACCTTGATTCGGCTAGTGACTTCAACCAGAATTAAATTGGAAGACCAATTTAACTATAGTTACTGTAGATCACTCGAGTTAACTATTTTTAACTCGAGTGTGGGCTAAACGTCATCCTTCTACTAAGCCGGATAGTGAAATCAAGGTAATTAGTACAAACTATTTTGAAGAAGTTCTTATTCCGGACAAACGACACTGTTATTATTGTACGATCTCACCTATGGCTTGCATTATATATTGTAAATAGCCAACAGTATTGAAAACCAGGCTGCAAACTAATAGTTATAGTAAGTATATTGACACAAAAGCAATATTTCACTATATGATTTTCAAAGTAGGCACTGCACTGTTTTATTTAAGGTTTACTACTGTTAAAATAAATAATTGTATACTAATATTTAAAACAACACTAAAAAAACACTTTAGGCTAGTTAATTCATGTAAAAAGAAGTTTCAACTTTGAAAGAACCCTCGATACTAAGAAAAGTAGAATCCCGTTCCAGCCGAGGATTTTTCTACTTCTCCGCCATGGCTGTCTGTCCTTCCTCGTGCTGGTCGCTCTCTTCTCTAACACCAACCATGCTGCGCATGCCTGCCCTTCTAAATTTTCATATAAATACCGCGCGAGTATCCATGAACGTTGAATTCACGTCTCTTAGACGTGTATCTGAACACGTTGAAATATTGGCGAACTAAAGCCTATAATTCAACGTTTAAATTAGGTTTATAAATATTCGTTTATAAATTGACGTATATTGAACGTGTAATAAACGTGTACGCCTACACGTCTACTTTTTCTACTACTTTTACACATCTAAAAAGTGTGGATGTGCTGCTTGGGTGGTCTTCAAAATGAATACTTTTCTATGACGTCATTTGTGGACAATCCCTAAGCAAAAAAATTCTTTAGGAGTATTAGATTTGCACTCGACTATTGAACATTGGAATGCAAAATTGTTTTAAATAATGTTTAATGTTGTATTTACACGTTTTTAAAAAGTGCAAACTGTTCTATTTACATGTTTTTAAAAATCCGGCGCTCCGCGCCAGATTTGTCGACCGGGGGCGGGCCCGAAGTAGATGCTGAGCTTTCACAAAAGCGCAAGACAATTTCTGTTACGCTAAAAGATAATTTAAGATTTTTGGAAGCTACCCTACAATCAATAAGCCATATACGAATGTACGAAGCATGTGGTTATATATAGCTAAAGAATATTTATAAATTGCACCATTCACAAATGACGTCATTTATGGAGCCTCCCCTACTATCAATAGGAAATATACCAATGTACGTGGCAAGCAGTTAAAAAGAAAGGTTCGAAAATATTATACAGTTATAAACTGGGTACCTAAAACTATAATATTTGAATGACGTCATTATGAACGATCCCTGAATAATATTAACCCATATACCTTGGTATGTTTATTGCGTACTGTTAAAAAGGTTGAACAAATTTTTTAGGTTAAAAAGGGTGAGTAAAAACTATGTTATTTTTTTAAAGGACGTCATTTTGGACGACTCCCAAACATAAATAATCTAGGTTGGAAAATATTTAAAAGTTAGAAATAAGGGTATTAAATACTATAGTATTTTTTCAATAGACGTCATTATAGACGATCCCTGAATAGTATTAACCGAAGTATGTTAATCGCATATTGCTAAATAAAAACGATGTAATTTTTTCAAAGGACGTCATTGTGGACGACCCCTGAACATTATTAACCTATATACCTGTATGTTAATTTTGTCCAAGGACGTTATTGTGGACGACCCTTGAACAATTATAAATTATAACCTATATACCTATGTATGTTTATTTTGTCCAAGCACGTCATTGTTGACGACCCCCGAACATTATTAACCTATATACCTATGTATGTTTATTTTGTCCAAGGACGTCATTGTTGACGACCCCCGAACATTATTAACCTATATACCTATGTATGTTTATTTTGTCCGGGGACGTCATTGTGGACGACCCCCGAACATTAATTATCTTTATACCTATGTATGTTTATTTTGTCCAAGGACGTCATTGCGGACGACCCCTGGACATTAATAACCTATATACCTATGCATGTTTATTTTGTCCGAGGACGTCATTGTGGACGACCCCCGAACATTTGTTACCTATATACCTATGTATGTTTATCTTGTCCAAGGACGTCTTTGTGAAAATTAATAACCTATATACCTTTGTATGTTTATTTTGTCCAAGGACGTCATTGCGGACGACCCCCGGACATTAATAACCTATATACCTATGTATGTTTATTTTGTCCGAGGACGTCATTGTGGACGACCCCCGAACATTAATAACCTATATACCTATGTATGTTTATCTTGTCCAAGGACGTCTTTCTAAACATTAATAACCTATATACCTTTGTATGTTCATTTTGTCCAAGGACGTCATTGTTGACGACTCCCGAAGATTTATAACCTATATACCTATGTATGTTTTTTTTTGTTTAAGGACGTCATTGTGGACGACCCCTGAACTTAAATTACCTATATACCTATGTATGTTTATTTTGTCCAAGGACGTCATTGCGGACGACCCCCGAACATTAATAACCTATATACCTATGTATGTTTTTTTTTGTCCAAGGACGTCATTGTGGACGACCCTCGAACATTAATTACCTATATACCTATGTATGTTTATTTTGTCCAAGGACGTCTTTGTGGACATTAATACCCTATATACCTTTGTATGTTTATTTAGTCCAAGGACGTCATTGTGGACGACCCTTGAACATTAATAACGTATATACCTATGTAGGTTTTTTTTGTCCAAATTAATAACGTATACACCTTTGTATGTTCATTTTGTCCAAGGACGTTATTTTTGACGACCCCCGAACATTATTCCTACCTATCTACATAATTTACTCGAGTTTTGAATTACTCCACGAAATAACACATACGATACATCATTTTGAAGCTCTTTTAAAATAAAAAATATAAAATTCATTAAAAATTAAAAATTATTTCATATACTATTTTTTTTAATTGTAATTAACTTTAAATCTGCAATATTAAATTAAAGCTTTGATAATTTGCGCGTCAATCATAATACATATTATTCTACTCGTAATTGCCGTCATTTTGATCTATCACTTGTCCATAGTTGCAGAGAGTGACCGGTCGAAATTTGACATTTTATGTTTGGCGGGAAATTCAAATTTTCATTTTTCCTCTATTCCTACCTATCTACGTGATTTGATTAGTTTTTCAGTTACTCAACGAAGTAACATATACAATACATCATTTTAAATCCCTTGAAAACTAAAAACTAAAAAATTCCTTTAAAATTGAAAATTATTTCATCTATTTTTTTAATTGCAATTAACTTTAAATTTACAATTTTTAAATTAAACTTTAAAAATTTTTGCGTCAATGTTAACTAACGTCAATATTACCTGAATTTAAGGAATTTTTTGCATTAAGTTTGCAAAAAACAAGGGCTTTAGCCCTTGTTTTAACCTATATACCTATGTATGTGTATCTTGTCCAAGGACGTCATTGTTGACGACCCCCGAACATTAAAAACCTGTATACCTATGTATGTCAAATTAATAACCTATATACCTTTGTATGTTTATTTTGTCCAAGGACGTCATTGTGGACGACCCCTGAACACCTATATACCTAGGTATGTCGAGGAAGGAGAATAGCTAAACTGGTGCTCGATGTGTGGACTCCAGTATTGAGCGTGGATATTTTGCACCTCCATGTGGCAGTCCCAGTACCACGACCACTACACTACACTGGCATGTGAACGTACATATTGTGAGCAGTACCTTTACTTGCATTGGAAACTCGTGAAAATTTTCCATGTGTATTTTCAATGGCGAAACTTGACAAGCTCTCAGCTCCTTATGTACCTCCCAAGTATTTTTATCCCTTTTTTTAGATGCTGAGCTTTAGCTGCATCTAATGAAATGGTTTTGTCCGTCCGTCTGTGTGTCTGTCTGTCTGTCCTCTTTTCATTGTTGTACGCTACAGGTCGTAATTTTAAATCAATTATAATTAAAAAAATTCCTAAATCACGTCAATGCGATGTAGATGTGCTGTATACTATTTGGGTATCATCTATACAGTATGTTATTTGCAATTAGCAGTTAAATGGACCAACTCTCAAATTTTTTTACACTTCATTTTATTCACAGAGAAAAACCTAGTCTCAGCTCCCATAAGGTTACATTGACGTGCATACCTACCTACAAAAAAAATCTACATGGACTATCGTGTGTTTATTATTATTATTATTATTATTATTATTATGGGTTTTATTCATTGCCAATTTAGGATCACATACACAACAATAACACAAGTTTGCATCGCTACCATCGAAAATAGTAATCACAGTTAATTTGATAGAATAATTCAAATTTAAATGAATTTATATATTTATCCTACTTATTTGCTATAAATTAACATTTGGCTAAACACGTATAATTTGTTATTATGAAAAAGGAAGAAGCTCACGCGTCATATATTAAGCGCAGTGATTAAAAGATTTTACAAATTAGGTATAATAATCAGTTCCAAAAAAAAAAAAAAACTTATAATTTATCCTTTTACTAATACCTTAAACTATATCATGTCCTATTATTTGGTAACTTAACTAACGAAGGAATTCTTCATTTTTTGTACCTTTCTTTATTGCACGTTACAGTAACATATTTAAGATTATTTCTACTTAGTCTTGTATTCTTTCTAACATAAGGTTTTAACCAATCCTTATATCTATCAGATTTAATTAGCTTGCTACCAAATTTAATTAACAAACTTTTGAACCTGTCCTTAATTAACTGAATGTTCAATTTATTCGCAACTTTCTTATAATTGTTTTCACTCACATATCTGTTCACAATAATTCCTAGACATCTTTTTTCCACAGTGGTAATCTTATCCATTAAGTATTTTGGTAGCCCTTGACTGAAAACACTGACAAAACTGTTTAAACACACCGCGTACAATCTATGGCTACAACAACTACAGACTGCAACAAACCACAGTATTATTACATGTGACATTCACAAAGGAATGAATGGTGGTGGCGGGGTTTACAAATTCTTGTCTTTCAGTTGTCATTTGACGTCCTCGTGAAGTCCGCTGTCGTGCATTTCATTATTATCTCGTAAATTGGTTGTCATTACCGTCAGTCAGTTCATCATTTTATTGTAATTTAGCGTTCATGGTCGTCGTGTCGTCCATCTTATGGACGTCATGCAGTTCATTATTATAGTTTGCAGTTCAGTAATAAATAGTAAAGTGCAGTTTATTATTAGGTATATTGTAAATTATTGGTCATTTTTAGATTCTGAGCTTTAGCTGCATCTAATGAAATGGTCATGTCCGGATGTCCGTCCATCTGTCTGTCTGTATGTTGGTCCGTCGCTACAGTCCTTCAAATATCATAGTTTTAGGTACCCCTCTTTACAACTTTACATTTTTTTACTCTCAATTTCAGTCACTTATAAAAACCGACAAAATGTCTGTTTCTCCTATCGCCAGTTAGTCCAACGCTGGACGTTGCATTTCTATACAGATTAAACTAAACAACTTTTAAACACTTGCAAATGCGAGGGACGTGTGTTGTATTTTTTTAAATTGAGATCGCACTAATCATTCTTCCACAATTAGTAGTTGAATGAAACAAATCCGAAATTTTTCCTTATACATTGTGAGGGATCGTCCGCTAATGACGTCTTTCAAAAATATCATAATTTTAGGTACCCCCCACCCCCTTTAATTATTTAACCATTTTTAGATGCTGAGCACATAATGACGTCTTTCAGTGTTATAGACATTCAGGGAGCATCCATAATGACGTCCTTCAAATATTATAGTTTTTAAACCCCCAGTCCCAACATTACATTTTTTTCCATCGTATCTTGACTTGTCACGGACTTAAATATATGTGCTACAAATATTCAGGGATCGTCCATAATGACGTCCTTCAAATATCATCGTTTTCAGTACCCCCAGTCTTAACATTAATAATTTTTCCAACTTATTTTAACTACATGTCACGGACTTTCCTATAATTAGGTTATATATATTCAGGAGGAGAGCCAAGAACCCAGCAACAAAATGAGTTTTGCAGACGTGCTCGCAGCCATTCAACAGGGTAACCTAGAGGTTACGACCACGTTGTCACAAAAAATAGCTTTAACGGAAAACAACATCCAAGAGCGACTTGACGCAATTGAACAAGGACTAAGCGACAAAGTTGAAGTACTATCCTCTAGGATATACATCCTGGAAGAGGAGAATGAGCAACTAAAAGCAAGAATTCTCACGCTGGAACAAAAACCAAGTAGCTCCACCACCAACAACGAGCTTGAAAAAAGACTTCTTAGAATGGAGTTAGAAGCTAAAAAGCTAAATCTAATTTTTACTGGTGTAGGAGGTAAAGAAGAGGAAAGCCAGGAAACACTTTCAGCTGAAGTAACGAGCTTTATTCGAGACATTCTGAAGTTAGGCACTGTAAAACCAGACACAGTAAGAAGGATTAGAGGCAAAGGAGGTGTCCTATTAGACAAAGTTTGTGTAACGTTTTGCTCTCTCAAAGATCGCAACACTGTAATGGGGGCAAAAAAGTTGCTAAAAGAGGCAAAAGATTTTACCTATTACATTAATCCTGATCTACCAGCAGTGATGGCTAAAGCCAAATATGAAGAGCGTAAAGCTAAAAATGCCGCAAAACCTCAAGACAAGAACATGGAAGTAGATACAAACACCGCATAGGACAGTGGCGGGCCCATACACATTGAACACACTGAACACACACACAATAAACCTACTGTAAATAAAATTTTATACTGGAATGTAAATGGAATGTTGAAGAATACAAATGACAAAGCAACCATAATTATACAAAATGACGTGGATATTTTTTGCTTATCCGAAACCTGGATTTCTGAATTAAATGACGACTTAAAGAGAATTTTTAATAACTACACCATCACCTTGACTCCTGCTGTAGGAGAACGAGGCAGAAAGAGTGGAGGACTCATTGTGGGAACGCGAAATAGTGTTACTAAGCTGTGTAAACTTATGCACCAAGACCGACACAAAATCACACTTGAATATATATGCCAAGGAAAACCCACCCTCATCTGTTTCGCGTACATACCACCAGCATCTCAGTATGACGATGAAATTGACAACATTTTTAAAGACACTCCTCAACTCAACAAACAAAGATGCATCCTAATGGGGGACTACAACGGTAGAACAGGCAGCTTTGAAAACCCCTCAGATGCCATGCAACATTTCAGCAGGACCAGAAACTCGTCAGACCTTATCACCAACAAAAGAGGAAAAAGATTAATAGAGCTCATTACAGAGCACGAACTTATAATTTTAAACGGAAGAACGCCCTCTGATCAGCATGGCCACCATACCTTCATAGGACATAATGGCAGCAGCCTTATTGACTTATGCATATGCAATGACAAAACGGTGGACTACATTAAAGATTTATCAGTAATCGATTGTTTAGAATCGGACCACCTCCCAATTCTGGTTAAGATTGCACATAGTTGGCAAAAACAGGCTTGTGCTCTAAATGCAGTAGAAAACAAAATACAGTGGAACAAAGAGAGGGCCATGGATTTCCACAATCAACTCAAAGTAGACAGCAGAGAATTGAACTTTAACCGGTGTGATTTCAAAACCCTTAGCAATTTAATCTACCAAGCAGCAAGTAAAACCGGAATGCGCACTAAAACCAGTGCTGATTTGAGAAAGAATCACGGCCCCAAATGGTTTGACAAAGACTGCAACATTGCTAAACGAAATGCCCTTTTTCTCCTGCACAAGTATAGAAATAATACACGACAAAGTCAAACAACTAATGACAGCCTCGACAACTTGATAAAAGCCAAGAAAGAATACCGCAAACTCTGCCAGGAAAAAAAGAAAACATTCTACGAAATAGTTCAAACAGAAATCCATCAAAGTAAAGATTCAGCAGAATACTGGAAGGCAGTGAACATGCTTAGAGACAAAAAGTATAGTTTCAAAACAAACGACATTGAAAAATCTCAATGGGATTCACATTTTCGATCTGTCTTTGAGACCTCAGACACCGACATCGTGGAAGTGTGCAAACCCCTTGCCCAAGCTCCACTAGATGATCCTGCCCTACTTGACGCCGAAATCACACTGTCAGAACTGTTTAAAGCAATCAAGAACCTCGCCAACAACAAATCGCCGGGAGCAGATGGCATACCCAACGAAGTATGGAAAAGTTTGGACTCAATATCGTACGACTACCTACTTCAGCTGCTTAACAAAGCCAAAAATGAACAAATACCCAGTAGCTGGGCACAAATTATAACAGCACCGATCTTTAAGAAAGGCGACGCAGAACTACCTAGTAACTACAGGCCCATCGCCCTAATTACTACAATCACCAAGCTATTCACTTGTATAATGTCCAACAGGCTTAACTCGTTCTGCTTTGCGAACAGCACAATATCAGAAAACCAAGCAGCTTACAGACGAGGAAGAGGCTGTACAGACCATATATTTGCACTCTACTCCTGCATTCTGAGACAGCTTAATAGGCCAGCACTGAAGAAGAAAGGAAAACTATACGCGCTGTTTGTTGATTTAAGCCAAGCATTTGATTCCATTAAAAGAAACAAACTGTGGTGTAGACTGAAAAAAGCTGGATTGAGCGACCTGTTTATATCTAAAATCAAAGAACTGTATGATTTGGCCAAAACCAAAGTAAGGTGCAAGGACGGCTACACGGACTTGATTAAAGTTATGGGAGGAGTCCTTCAGGGTGAAACGCTGTCGCCAACTCTCTTTACTATCTATATTGACAAAATCACTGAAATACTCCGAGCCAGCAACATACAAGGAATACAGATGTTTACCATCGAATTACTTATTCTCTTGTACGCAGATGACATTATCCTCCTTGCATCTAACGAACTAGAACTACAAAGGCAAATAAACACGCTTAGCAGCTTCTTTAAGGAAAATGACCTAACAGTCAACCTGTCTAAAACCAAAGTCATGATCTTCCGCAAAGGCAACAACATTAGCAAATCCATTAATTTCAAATGGGAAAGCAAACCATTGGAAATTGTGAAACAGTACGTTTATCTTGGCGTCCCTTTTACGCACAGTGGAATCTTCAATGAAGCAAAACAACATTTTTTCGGCAAAGCAAGATTAGCGCAAACAAAGCTATTTGAACTCTTTTACCGCGCAAAATTAAAAGATATCAATATACATATAAGGCTTTTTAAATCTCTTGTCAGCTCAATCTTAATGTACGCTGCTCCTGTCTGGGGATTACGTTACGTCGAGGAACTAGAAACGTTTCAAACAATGTTTCTAAGAAGGCTTACGGGAACATCAAACTCAACACCAGGATACTACCTGAGACTGGAAACAGGAGCGCTAAACATCAAAATGCAGCTATTTAAAGCACTGCTGACGTTTCTTGGAAAAATTATAAACTCTAAGGAAAACAGCATAACCAAAAACTGTTATGAGGAGATAACAAAGATTAAAGGCACAGACAATAGGTATAACTGGACGTTACAAGTGCGAAAGATCTTTGCCGATGCATCTGTGGAAGAAACGCTCCAGAATCTGAACAGTGCGTATCTAAAGCAACATAAATCTGCTATCCTAGAGAAGTACCGACTTAGCTGTATTAATATGGACGTACAAAGAATGCAAAGTTGCAGCACATTAAAATACTACAGCCGCTTGAAGACCCACGCCCTAAAATCAGAATACTTTGAAATGGGATTAGCATGGAACACAGTGAAGTTCATACTGAATCTAAGATCTGGACTGCCTAGAATTGTCCTTAGAGGAAAGGTCATTAACCTCAACGGAATGAACAGACTATGGAAACGCGAGGAGACACCTGACTGCGACCTGTGTGGGAGAGAAGAGGAAGACACCTTCCATGTGATGCTAAACTGTCCACATTACGCATATCCGAGAACCAAATTTCTGAGAAAACTAAGCGACGCAAGACCAACTAGGAAGAGCCTCGTGGTACAAATTTTTTACGAATACCATAACGCCGAGGGATTTGAACTACTCTTTAACTTCTGGGATACAGCCATAAGGACTCGGAATTTCTACTACGAATGCATCGGAGAAGCCTGACTAACTTCACCCCCCCTCCCCCTACACTTCTCATTAAGTTACAAATGACTACCTCCCTTTTCTACCGCAACACCTAGAGAAATACTCTATACTACATTTATATTTATATCATATTACATCATTAATATTTTCGTAACATGACTCTAATCAATGCCTATTATATACTGTGTAAGAATAATTGCTAACATGCTCTCTTTTCAGCAAAGAAATAATCAAGAAATAACCTTTATACATAGACTAAATCAAACAAACTTATTATCATATCAAACCAAGGATCAATTACCCTTGTAAAGTCAAACATGTAAATAACCAATGTTGTATGGGCTGCGGCCAAATCGACTCAATGAATAAATTATTATTATTATTATATATATTCAGGGATCGTCCATAATGACGTTCTTTAAATATCATAGTTTTTGGGACCCCCATTTTTAACTTCCCAATTTTTTCCACCTTTTTTTTAACTGCTTGCCACGTACATTTGTATATGGCTTATTGATAGTAGGTAAGGCTCCACAAATGACGTCATTTGTAAATAATGTAATTCTCAAAAATATTTCAGCGTTTTTTAACAACATGCCACGTACTTCAATATATGACCTAATTATAATAAGGAAGCCTCCATAAACGACGTCATTTGTGAATGGTGCAATTTATAAAAAAATTTCAGTTTTATTTAACTACATGCTACACACATTGGTATATGTCCTATTGATTGTAGGGGAGCTTCCATAAATCCTATATCATCTTTCCGCGTAACATGAATTGTCTTGCGCCTTTGTTGAAGCTCAGCATCTACTTCGGGCCCGCCCACGGTCGACAAATCCGGCGCGAAGCGCCGGATTTTTTATCTTGAAAAATGGAGTTTATTCTTGGTCGGTTTAACTGTTAATTGCGAACAAACTATAAATTGAATAATAACCAAAAACTATACAGCACTTCTCATTCGCTTTTCTGGGCGATTAAAAAAGGTTTCAATTTAAAATCTTCTGAAATGCGACCTGTAGCGTGCGACCAACCAACAT
Source organism: Dicyrtomina minuta (assembly GCA_949802685.1). NCBI lineage: Eukaryota > Metazoa > Arthropoda > Collembola > Symphypleona > Dicyrtomidae > Dicyrtomina > Dicyrtomina minuta. Next base: position 65,461 of record CATKUY010000329.1, read on the forward strand.
TGTTACAGACAGACAGACAGACACCAGACCAATAGATGCTTGCTCAGCATCTAAACAGTGAATAATGTTCTATTTACATGTTTTTAAAATGTACCATTCATACTTCAATTTTACAATCAGAAATTAGCATGCAATTGAATATAACTTAGAAGGTTAATTTTTTCATTGCATTTTATGGGTTTTTTGGCAAAACACGTTAATTCCAAGATTTCAAAATTTTTAATCATTTTTAAAAAATTTCGACGCATCGTCAGATTTGAGTATTTTTGGCTATTAATACATCTGGTAGTATACAGTTAAGGAAAAAAAAAATTCAAAAAAAAATTCACGTTTTTACATGATTATTAAAATTTGCGGTTCCTGTAAAGTTGGGCAACATGGACTTAACGTGTTTTTCTAGCAAAGTCCTTACTTATTAAACTATTTTTAGATGCTAAGCTTAAGAATATATAGAAATGGTTCGGTCTGTCTGTCTGTCTGTTGATATTATTTTTTGTCGTGCTCCACAGGTCACAGTTTTCAACTCACATTTTTCAAATGAATTTAAAATAATTGTAAATGCGATGGAATAGAACCCGACTTTTTTTTGCAACGATCGCATTATTAGTTTGTCGGCAATTAGCAGCTGAGTGAACCAAGAATCAGAATTCTGTGTCGCCATAAAAAAAGCGACGATTTTACATGTCATGTATGTACATACCTACTTGAGAGCTTGTCAAGTTTCGCCTGATAAAATACACACGAAAAGTTTTCTCGGATTTCCATTAGTAGTCAAGGTGCTTCTATGACTATGTACGTTCACAAGGCAGCTTGGTAAAGTGGTCGTGGAATTGGGACTGACTAGTGAGTGTGTTATTGGAAAATATTTATGCTCGTGACGGAGGTCTACGCTTCGAGCCCCAGTTTACGCAATCAAACTTCTCCATCCACACCATTATACAGATTCCTATTCATTACGACGGGTCCCTGACATACGCACGAAAATTGGCTATAGATGGTGACGGATCGTCTATAAATGACGTCCTTCACATATTATAGTTTTTAGTACCGCCATTTCTAACTAATTTTTTTTTCAATCTATTTTAACTTAACTACTTGTAATGAACTAGCATATCATATTGAATAAAGATAGTCAGGGATCGTCCATAATGACGTCTTTAAAATATTATAGTTTTAAGTACCCTTATCCCCAACATTAAATTTTTCCGTCCTATTTTAGCATACATGTAATGACCGTACCTAAACTGCTCATAGATATCCAGGAATCGTCCATAATGACGCCCTCCAAATATTATAGTTTTAAGTACCCCGCATTTCCAACATTAAACGTTTTTCCAACCTGCTTTAAATGCTTGTAAGACCTTGATTTCACTAGAAAAGTTAACCATTGTTAGCCACGTTTCTTAAGGCTAACAATGGTTAACTTTTCTAGTGAAATTAAGGTCTAATGAGCTTACTTATATTAGTTATAGATATTTAGGGATCGCCCATGATGACTTCCTTCAAATATTATAGTTTTAAGAACCCGCATTTCCAACATTAAATTTTTTTCCAACATGATTTAAATAAGTATTTAATAAACTTACCCGTACTGGTTGTGGATATTCAGGGATCGTCCCTAATGACGTCATTAACATATCATAGTTAAAATACTCCTATTTCTAACTTTAAATTTTTTTCTAACTTTTTTTAACTACGTGTAATGATCTTACCTATATGAATTATAAATATTCAGGGATCGCCCATATTGACGTCCTTTAAATAATATAGTTTAAAGTACCCCTAGTTCGAACTTCAAAATTTTTTCCAGCCTATTTTAACATACATATGAGCTTATTTATATTAGTTATAGATATTTAGGGTTCATCTATAATTACTTCCTCTAATATCATAGTTTTAAGTATGCTCATTTCAAACATTAAACTTTTTTAGATGCTGAGCAAGCATCTATTGAAATGGTGTTGGCTATTTGTTTGTCTGTCTATATGGCTGCAGGCACAAGCTACAGATCACACACTACAGTTCACATTTTTGAACTGAATAAATACAAACAACTTTCGTCCGCAATTGCAAGGCAAAAGTGCTGTATAGTTGTGCGACAAAAAAGTGCCGTATAGTGGTTAGTTAGAATCTAAAAAGCATTGTTTACTAGTGACCAAGACAACTTGCTGTAAGCTCAGCATCTACTTCGGGCTTCGGGCCCACGGTCGCCAAACCTGGCGCGAAGCGCTGGATTTCTTATATAAACGAAGATACTTCAACAGATACAGACATGAAGTTGTTTTCAATTTGCCGGAGTATGTCTTGAGCCAGAAATTTTTACCAAAATATTTTAACATGGCGTGTATAAGCAATCATGCTCTTTTTAATTGAATAGTTTCACGCCATTTCTCAGAGCCCAATAAAAATCTTAACACCTGTACACAAAACAAAACATGCTGATCTTGTTCTATCATGCCTAAATTCAATTAAAATATTTTTTTCGAAAACAATAGATAATGAAAAAAGATTATTTCTCAAAAACTCAAAAATAAAATTTCCAACAAAAAAATCGATTTCAAAAACTCTTGGTACCAATTTTTGGGAATTGCTTTAAGGTGCAAGATTTCAAATCCTATTGAAATACGACAAAAATTGCAACTGCAACTGCACGGTAAATTTCAAAAGTAATTATAAATTTAATTTTATAAGGCAATTTAAAAGTTAACAATGCAGTAGCTGCTAAAATTTTAATGTTTATCGTATTTTAATAAAATTTAAAATTCTACATCCTAAAGCAATTTATATTGATTTATTAAAGTTGTAATTTTTAAATTATTTTAACATTTAAAATAACTTACGCTCGCACATCGTCCCAAAATATTGAGGAAGACAGTTACACTGGTATCCGTTGGTTTGATCAACGCAGGTTCCACCGTTTCTACAAGGGTTTCCTACACAGTCATCGATATTAGTGGCGCAGTTCCGGCCTGTGTAGCCTGCCAGACAAAAACAAGTGTAGGTTTCAACTCCATCCACACAAATCTCGCCATTTGTACACGGGTTTCCTACACAGTCATCGACATTAGTGGCGCAGTTCCGGCCTGTGAAGCCTGACGGACACACACAAGAGTAGGTTTGAACTCCATCCTTACAAGTCCCGCCATTTATACAAGGGTTTCCTACACAGTCATCGACATTAGTGGCACAGTTCCGGCCTGTGTAGCCTGCCAGACAAAAACAAGTATAGGTTTCAACTCCATCCACACAAGTCCCACCATTTCTGCATCTAAGGTCTCCTGCGCAGTCGTCAATGTTAATTTCGCAGTTAAGTCCTCTGTAACCTCTAGCGCAGGCGCAACGATATGTGTTTTCCCCATCAATGCAACTTCCGCCATTCCAGCAGGAACGGTGGCCTTTGCAGTCGTCTACATTACGTTCGCAGTTTCTTCCTACGAAGCCCGGTCGACAGATACAAGTGTAGTTGTTCACCGCATCTACGCAACTCCCACCGTTTAGGCAAAGGCTTCTCCCCGCGCAGTCGTCCCGGTCCCTTTCACACTCTGTCCCCTCGTAGCCGGGTACACAGACGCAGGTGTAGGAATTTATTTTGTCGTGACACGTTCCACCGTTGAGACAGGGACTCGGTTCTCCACAGTCGTCCACGTTTCCCTCACATGTCCTGCCTATGAACCCAGGCGCGCATGCGCAGCTGAAGCTATCCACCCCATCCACGCAAGTCCCATTGTTGGAACAAGCGTCTGCGGCGCAATCATCCCTGTCAGTTTGGCAGTGTTGTCCTTCGTAGCCCGGGAAACAAGTGCAGCCGTAAAAGGTGTTGTTTTCGTCTGTTGGTTCGCATGTGCCTCTGTTGGAGCAGCAGCTCCCGCCTTTCCAGCATTCCTCCACTTTTTTATCTGTTCAAAATTGAGGTGAATATTAAATTACTAAAAAAGTTACGGAGTTTGAAGGAATAAATTTTGATAATTTCCTCAAGATGTAGGTAACTTGGATTACCACAAGTTCTCCCTATAAAGCCTGATGGACAAGTACAAACAGAATCAGTCAAGTCTGGGGAATTGCTGCAAGATGCTCCGTTCTGGCACTCGTTTAACTTGCAGAGGTTAAATACACTTCGACCTAACAAATTAAAAAAAAAACATGTATTGTAAATTGCCCATTTAACTCAAGTTCAAGGCTCGTAATATTTCCGAATTTATAAGCTGACGGAGCAAAACTCACCATCTGGAAGACAAGTATCTGTCTTAAGCTCCTCGCCAACGTTCCTTATTGTAACAGTAATGTTCCTAATTTGGCGAATCGTGGTCCAGTTTAGGTCTTTGCACTCTTCCGCGGCAGCTAAGTCACAGTCTACCACAAGGCGGGTGCTGTTGGGTTTGTTAAGCACTTCCAAAAACGTGTGCAAATTCTCCTGCCAGATGCCCCTCCCCTCCTCAATCAATGCCTTTTTCTTGTACAGAACATACATCGTTTGGTTTAAAACAGGTACCACCTTCTCGCCCCTTCCAATGTACAAAACATCAGAGTAAAAACTCTTCATCTTGCTGCAAAATCTCACCCTCTCCCGCTCCGGTTCGAATTCTGCCAGCAAATGAGGAACATTTGCGTGGCTGTAGTCCGACTCCTCGTAACGTGTCAGGACGTGAAACAAGCTGCTGCTCCCACAAACCTCCCCGGATCTGACTTGCACTAATGCGGAGTTCAATTCACTAGTAAGCCCAGTGACGGCGTTTTCAAAACTCGTCCCTAGACTGCGTAGCGCGTTTACAGCTGCAGGATTATAGCAGTTGGAGGGGCGCCCTGATGAAAGCTCCACAATTAAATCGTAAACATCGTGGCGCACTCTGTAAATATCGTCAAACATGTTGATGACGTCACGGAGAAACATATCAGGTGCGGGGTATGAAATGAGACTAGTCCTGGTTCTTCTGGGCTCTCCCAGGTATTCCCTTAGGATGCTGAGGGGTGTGAGAGAGTACTCAAGAGGGACACCCTTCCCCGAAGAAAGCTGCTGCAATGAGGAAGGCAGGCTTTGCAGGAGGTCGTAGGCTTGGGTAAAATTATTTAGAGACGCACTTGACAGAGTGAAGTCACTGTGGGCGACCATATTAAAGTTACGGTCCTCATCACCAATCTCAGATGCATTGTGTGGCGCCCTTATCAGCTTCTCAAAGTAGCTATGAAGCTTTGCTTGAACCCCTAGGTCGCTATCGCCGTTTGACGTAAATTCAATGGCAAGGCGCCCTCCCCAACGAATTCCAGACACAACGTGAGTTGCTCCTATGATGTTTGTGGAGCCTGGACTCATAAATTGCCTAAATGTCGGGCTAAATATTTGCAGATTTTCTTTAACCGTGTCTATGGTCGTCATAAATATTCCCTGAGAGACTGAGCCGTTCCGTTTCATGCGCAGGATTTCTCCGGATCCCGTAGGTTCCACAAGGCCAGTAATTATATTGACACAAGTGTCAAGGTCCAGCTCAAACAATTTGAACTTGTCAGAGAAATTCTGAATGACAGCTGATGTTTGAATTTTGTTGGTCGAGGCCTCAGACGTGACATGGCTCAGGATTGGCTGCCCAGGAGCGAAGATGTAGTGCTCTGTGAATTTGCCCCTTCGTTCATCGTACAAGTTTCCTATTTGCGAAACTCTTCCAAGACTTGGAATTTTAAGGGTGCCTGAATGGCCGTGAACAACCCTGTAACATCCAAATTGGAGCGCCAATAATACATTTAAAAGTTTGACAAGCTGAAGCAGCCCTGAAGTTGCTACACCTGCCATTGTTGAAGCACGAAGCCTGGGCAAAGAGGAGGTGGGTGGTCTTCTGGAAAACTCTGTGGAATAAAAATAATGAAAAGTGATACACACTGACTGGGCATACTTCAAGGGCAAAGTTGTATGTATGATTATAGTTAGCGATGAATAATACTTACGAGATAATATTACATGTTGCCAAAAATAAAAAAAAAGTTATATGAATCCCTAGTTAAAGCCATGGCCCTACTTCTGTTTCAAATCTGTCAACTTCATTATGAATTTTAATTCACCTGTTTAGTGTCAAAAATAGGGCTGAGCAAATAAAAAAATGACGTGCGTTCAACGAAAAGTATGCTGAGCATAATTTTAATTACTTTCCACACAGATAAAGATATGTAAATACAGACCCAGAAATCAGCTTCAAATCTATGATATCTTTCTACATGTGATTTTGCATGTAAAGTCAACTATTTTAGGAGCAATGTCAAGACTCTACGTCAAAAACTTGTATGCTTAGCATTGTTAACAAAATAAAAGCACAGCATTGTAAATGACATATTGTTGGAATTCAATCCTTGTGCTGGAAAATCGGAAGAAAATCGGAGAGAGAACTGCCAACAAATTCGTCCTGCAGATGGTCTTGTGCTAAAGTGACGTACAGGTTCTTGTATGCTTCTTGATTGGCGCTGATGACGCTGCTCGGAGGTTCCGATTTGTGAGGTAGCTGGATATTTTCTTCATTCGCGTCCCCCCTCCCTTTCTCCCCGTTTTTGTAGGCACCTTTCTTCTGGAATAGAAAATGACTCCTCCCCTTCCCCTCGACGTTCTCCGGATCAATCTGAACAAGTGACTGAAACCACTGCCCCCCAAACCCACCCCTTCCTCCAGCCCCTCCCATCCCCCTTGGACCACTTGAATTCCGTATATCCAATAAGACGGTGTAGTTACTATTTAAGTAAGCAGGAGGAGTAGGTCTAAGAATAGTTATAACACCTCCCTGCCCACCCCACCCTCCCTGACCCCCGTCTCCCCCTACGTTTCCTTCCCCTCCCTCAGTTTCTACTGAGCGCATAAAATAGCCCTGACACCAGTACTGAGTTACGTCCTTCGTACGTACGCGACACAAGTTACGGGAGCTTTTGTGGTGCAAGTAAGGACACTGGGTAATGTTAATGAATATGTGGGCCTCCCTTCTGAAGGGCGGAGGCAGAGGAGCCCCCCACCAAAACGGTGGGCGAAAGGAAAAGCTAATTCGGTTGAGGTCAATAGGAGCATCATTATTCCCGTCTCGCCCATTCCCACCCTCCTGCCCCCGACTTCCCCGACCCCCACGCGCTGAGACAACCAAACTTCCTACCCCTAAGAAGTTCTTTCCCACCCCAAGAAAACTCCCCGCGTTTCCCCCCGGAAGACCTGGGCGCCCTCGTTCCCGGATTCCAGAGGCTTTGTCCATTGCATGATCGTTGTCCCATCCGTCCACATTAATTTCACTCCCGGGCTTTACGACCCAATTCGGGGCCATGATGGACAGGTCAATTGCCCCCATTTTTAGGGCTGTGTCAACAAAGACAGTGTGTTTAGAGAATATTAAAAGTTTCCTGTTGCCTGGTGAACTCTGACCTCCAGCTTGTACTGTATCTGTCCAGCAGCTGGACACGGCCTGACGGAGAGACACAAAAGTGCCGCTGACAATAGTGGCACTTCCCAAGAAACCAGCCGAAGACTCGTCTCCCCCATTAAAAGTGCACCGCAGCGCCTCATTAGTTGACTTTTCTAGAGATTCTACAAATTCCTGGAGATTACGCGCCCATTTTAATGGATTGTGCGAGAGCAAAGTTTGCGTATGACTTTGGAGCAGGTCAACAGAGGACAGCGCGTGGCCCAAAGTCACTAGCTTCGCTTTTAATTCGAAAGCTCCTCCCTCCTCATTTTTGCTTCGGTTTAGTACGGGCTCTACGAACTTGCGGGTGTTTTCGAGACCCACATTCACCTTAGCATCTTCCGTGTCAATCTGGAGTCTTTCCTTGAACCAATTTAAATCGCGTTCAAGCCTGGTGTGCAAAGTTTGAATGTTCCCGCGACCTGTACCTTTAAATTCGAGCAAGTAAAAATTCTTGAGGGCCTCCTTGATCCCGCCCATAGAACTTTCAATGTTCCATTCCACGTATGTTTCAACAGCTTTAAAAATAGACTGATTCCCTAGGGCAGATTTTAGTGGGCTGAGCCACTTTGTTCCATGCAGCAGCTCACGACTTGCAGGGGACAAGTCTTGTTGAGCTCCAAGGCTTCCGCTCTCCTGCGCATGTCTGTAGAACGACATGAACTCCGCCTTCTCCACTAATTCACGTTGACTCTGCGCATTCATCAACTTGGAAGTGTCTCCATCCAGCTCATTTATAAGTTCCAGATATTTCGTGGCAAATTCTTCAGTAGTTTCGTTCGAGGGATGCGCGGCAGCATTTGTAAATGTCTTGGCTTTTGAATACAGACTCAAAATGCTTTCCAGCTTTGTTTTCAATTCAAAAGGTTGTAGGTTCCGCATATTTTCAAAAAAACTTCTAAAATGGTGAATAACATCTTCCGCAGAAGTCGTGAATACCTCCATAACGTCTTCGCCAACTCTTAACGAAAAGTCACGGAGCTGACGCTGTGTAGTTGACTTGAACGTGAGGAGCGGCTCAAGCCACGCTTTAAATGGGGAAGCTCCTATTGACTCTGTGGAGAAGCTGTCGATGAATTCCAAATAATTTGCATTAGTATCAATCGCATTAAGTAGATAATTGATTTTTGTGGATGCTGAGCCGCTCCCGCCAAATCCTAAGTGACTCCCAAGATCCAGTAGAAAATCTTTTCTGGATTGGAATATTGCGGGTGAACTGTTGTCGAGTGTTAAATTCGAGTCCAGAGCTTGTAAATGTGTGAAAAGAGGAAACAATTCATTCATTTTGCGCCTTACCTCGCGCAGTTCAAGGAGGTCTTGCGAAAAAGGGCGGGACTTGTTGGTGCTGCTCCCAATCATATACAGCGTAGAAAACTGAGCACTTAAATTTTGAAAATGCTTTGTGATGCTGGACTGAATAGTGTTTCTGAGGAGGGCCACGTCATTTATAGCTTTGGAGGAGAGACTGAAGCCATAGTCATCCTTGGTCGCTTTGACAAATTTCGTATTTTGAAATATTATCTTCTGCATGTGCTTTTTTCGCGCTTGAACAATTGTGTTCTCACTGAGTGGACCCACTTCACGGGGTTGACGAAAGAATGTGAGTCTTGCCAACTGCTTCTCCGCATCCCGGTCTGTGAGTGCATCTAGAAGGTTGAGCGTCTCAACTGGTAATTGTCCTAGTGATTCTAAATCTTTTCTTGCTTGGGCAATGTAGTCACCCATGTCTTCCAGGATGTCCTCATCCTCCACGCCGTGGAAAGCCACCTTCGTGGCCACGAGCGAGATGCTCGGGAGGAAGACGTCCATGTTTCGGAGAAAGGTGGTCACGTGTTTGAGGAGGCGTGTAAAATCCTTTCGATCCGCACCCGGCACCAAAGAGTTGTGCGTGATCACGAGGAGGATCTTTACACGTGCAGCTCCTTCCGCAACTTTTTTCATAAAAAAAGAATTTACAATTTCAATTGTAGAGTTGCGCGTGTCGCTGAAGCCGGGGCAGTCATAGAAAGATGCGCCTGTCACCGGGTCAGTAAACAGTTCTGGGAAAATGGTTTTCGAGACAATTGTTGATTTCCCACTGATTTTCGGGATGGGATTGACATCTTTGATGAGAAATGAGGATCTCGAGACTTTAAATGCAACGAGATGGGCCCCTGTGAGGAAGAGCGAGATAGTAGACTTCCCTGCACCCGTATTTCCAATCACGAGGATCACGTCCGAATCGTTTGTGGGCGAAATCATCTTCTGCCCCTCTTCTAGTAGCGCATAGGTTTCCTCCACGTTCACATTTTCACTGACTCTGGGTTCTGCTGCACGACGGGCTAGAGGAGGAGTCTCCGCTTCTTCAGCAGCAGCACACATGGTGGACTAGAAATATTTCAAGCGTAAAATCCAATGTAAGTGATGAACATTTCAAATTTCTTAAACAAGACGAAATCTACATAATTTAAATAAAATGACTGAGAGAACAAAAAAACTTGTAAGGTAAAATTATGAATTAAAAGAATCACCTGTGTCCATCCCAAGTTTCTGTTCTGCATCAAAATTATTGTGAGCAGCAAAACTCGCGGAATAAGACTTTTCATTCTGTTCTGTTGATTCTAAATATTTAGAATTCAGTATCACAGTTGGTGGAAATAGTTTAATACAATTTTAAAATATTTAATTACGCCAAGCAAAAGTTTCGAGCTTTGTGCCGGATTCGGCGACCGTGAGCCCCAAGAAGATGCTCAGCTCTAGTGAACATTAGCTTAAAGAAAGAAAAAAGATAAATCAAGTACTGCTCAAAGATGATGTATAAAATGTAATGTTTCCTTAAAGCAAGCTTCTTAAGGATTGAAATACCGACAGAAAAGCCTATTACAATATGTGCTAAAGATCTGGACAAGAAGAATGCTAAGTAGGTGATTTGTTAAGCTTGTTTTGCCATCTGTTGTGGGCCATCCCTGACACATACTTCAGAACTAAGAAGGCTGGAGATGTAAGGGGAGCAGGGGAGTTAGGGGGGCCGGGGGGGGGGGCTCAAAAAGCCCAATTAAAAAACGAATAAGCTATTTCAAACTTCAGGCCTGGGAATAAATTGACAGTTAAATTTGCTTCCCACAATGCAATGGGAGTGGGGATATTTGTGTTAATTGTATTTACGTACTAGAGTGATATTTGCTCTGGGCGCGGCTGCTGGCTGGTGCTAGTGCAACAGTTGAGGTACTTTTTTTGTAGAGGCATACTTTTCATATGGTCATATTTCACCAACACACAACACTTTTGAATATTGTGGATATGTACAAACCTTAAAATAAAATATATCTCGACCTTCCTACCCAGGGACGGTTTTCAAATCATGATATCCATGCGGCCGCAGTTAGCGCCGAAATTTACAGAGGCGCTAAAATTTAGAGCTGCAAAAAATGTTTTTATCCCCTCGGAAGTATTGTGAATTTGGTCATCACAAACCTTTATAAGAACAATAAACCTCTAATATAAGAACAAAATTACAAATCCTTAAGAACAACATCCAGAGGCTTGCTGAACATGTATTTGTTTACAGGCAATTACAGGGGTACAGAATGACTTATAGCTGGTACGAATGAATTCATAAAGCGCCTAAGACAAGAACAAGGCGTCTAATTAGTATTTCAATCTTTATTTTATTAAACGTGTTGTCAATTTTAGCACAAATAGAATGCAGATATCTTCAAAACAGAATAAGGCGCCGTAACAGTTTTACAATGATAATCATCGCAGAAGCGCTGCCAGTTGCTTTGCAAATGCAATTAAAGATCGTCCAAACAAAGAACAATAAGCTGCAATAGCAATAGGCAATAAGATAATTGTTTTTAAAATTTGGCCTCACAGTATTGCAAAATTTTTTGACTTTGGATTTACATTTTCATTATGTTGCATCGCTAAAGTCCTGCCACGTGAAGTGATAATTTACTTATGAGGCTCCTATTTAATAATTATTTTGTGTGTTCATTCATTTTACGAAACCAATGCTATGTGTATTTATTAGAATACAAAAGCAATTAAGAAATATAAAAAGTTATAGTGCGCCATCGGTATAGTATTATTAGCATTGGCACAAGTATTAGGTATTTAAAATCCAGCGCTTTGCGCCGGATTTGTCGCCCGGGGGCTGGCCCGAAGTAGATGATGAGCTATAACAAAAGCTCAAGACAATTTATGTTACGCTAAAAGATATTATAAGATTTATGGAAGCTCCACTACAAACAATTAGACATATACGAATGTGCGTAGCATGTAGTTAAATATAGCTGAAAATTTTTCATAAATTGCACTATTCACAAATGACGTCATTTATGGAGGCTTTTCTACCATCACTGAGCCATATAAAGAAGTACGTGGGCTGTAGTTACATAATTTTTTAATAACGTCATTTGCGGACAGTCCCAATATGCATACTACTAAGCTTGCATGTTAATAATAACCGTTTACTTAGTTCTTGAGGTAATGACAAAGGGGACCTGTAAAATGGTAATTTTTTAGTAACGTCATTTGCGGACAATCCTTATATGCATACTAGCAAGCTTGCATGTTGATTTGATGATATCCATTTACCTAATTCTTGAGATAATGAAAGAGGGGCCTGTAAAATGGTAATTTTTTAATAACGTCATTTGCGGACGATTTCCATATGCATATTAGTTAGCTTGCATATTGATGATATCCGTTTACCTTATTCTTGAGCTAATGACAAAGAACACCTCTAAAATGGCAATTTTGAATAACGTCATTTGCGGACGATCCCTATATGCATATTAGTAGTATCCTATGCAAAGGTTAACTGTTTAAATATTTTCAGGTGTAAAGTCACAGAAAAAAATAAATAAAAGAGAAAGATTGAGGGTCGAACACAAATGACGACTTTATAAAGTTTAAAAAAAATTGAGTCACCCACAATTCAGGTTTAATTACCCTTCAAAGCAATGTGTAAATGGTAATTTGTTTCGTAGAGCGCCTTGTTTAAATTAACCTATCCTTATCTTGAATAGCGTCATTTGTGTGTGGCTCTTAAACGACGTTAACCTTGCCTACCACGTACGTACCTAGAGATGGAGGTAAGTTTGAATGCTAATGTAATTTAAACGGCTGGTTTTTCTTTGAGAGAAAAAAAAGTTAAAAAAATATTGAAAGTTGCTCCAGTTAACTGCTAACTGTGCAAAAACTATTCATGCGATGTTGCCCAAAAACTATACAGCAATGCGCGGGCGCTTTTTTAAGCGATTAAAAGTTATTCAAAGCAGATCAAGTCAAAACTGTGACCTGTGGCGCACGACCGACAGACATTCGGACAGACAGACCGACAGACAGACGGACGGACAAAACCATTTCAATAGATGCTTATGAGCTAAAGCTCAGCATCTAAAAATTAAATAATGATTTTATGTTGCGATGCAAGTGCATCTTGTAATATGATTTTTGGCTTCAAAATTCACTCATTTCAATGTACAGTGTGAGTTTTTAGATGCTGAGCTTAGATAAAAGCAGAATTCTCTTCAGAAGTACTTGAATACAAAAACAGTAAAAACATTTTGAGCTACCTATTTGTTTTAGTATTTGACACATAATTTTCATAAAATTAATGAAAACCCGTACCTTTATACCAAAAACACGTAAAACCATTCCAAGCACCACATATTAGGCCCTGTAAAATGCGCATTAAACTCGTATTCATCAAGATTTTTCTGCGAACGTAGCAAAGGTCGGACTTTTGAAGGCTTGCCTAAAAAATTCCTACTTCCAACTTGGGATTTATGACTCACCCTACTTTTTACCCTACCCTTATTTCGATTCTCAGCTCACCCTACATTTTACCCTACTCTACTTTGAATTCTTAGTTTACCCAATTTTTTACCCTACCCTATTTTTGCAGCATTACCCTACATTTTGATTTTCACCCTACTTTTAACATAATTAACCTACAAGAAAAATATTTTTTTAAACATGCCTTTACGTTTAATACTACTTTCATTTTAATGTCTATTACATTTAACTCACGTTTTCAATTTATTTGTTACCACTTTTTAAAGCATAACTACATTAAACCAACACTAAAGAAATTAAAGAGGAGTGGAGTGAGTAGTAAGTTGACGAATGGCTATTTATTTTGGAAGTAAATGCGGACAGACACTTCAAATGCAACGTATTTTTCGGTTACCCGCTCGTTTTCTAGTTGCTCTATGAGCATCAGGACATGAGATTTTATGATCGAAATGACATTTTACTAGAACTTTACACTTCTGCTTGTTTGGTGGAAAACCATACCTTACAAGTTGTGCTCCCTACTTTTACCTACCCTACTTTTAAAAATCAAATCGTACCCCTACCCTGCTCTTCCCTACTTTTAAAATTTTAAAACTGCCCTACCTACACCCTACCCTACTTTTTCAAAATTCAATCAAAAATCCTACTTTTTACCCTATTTGTAGGGCCTTCTTGTAGATAGGGTCCGACCTTTAAAACGTAGTATAATTTTTAGCGTGAAACCCTTATCAATAACTAGTGGACTATATGTAACTATATAGAAAGTCTTGCATACGAAGTTTTTTAGCGTTTATAATTTTAGCACACTGCCAAGTGTATTTTATAAATATAGCTGTTTTTGTTTTTAAACCATCTGTTAGTACTAAATACATGTGTTTTAATTCATAGGATCTATATGTACTTTCGTTTTGAAAACAATTACTCTGTTTATGTTAATTATTGTTTTATATCAAAAAAATACCATTTGATTATGGAAATTTGACAGCTAATTATCACACCTTCATTAGGCTCTGAATGGTAAATGAAATATTTTTATTGCTTAATTGGAGCAATTCGAATGTGTTTTAATATAAAAGTAACTAGGTAGATAAGTGTGTACTATCAGTGTATAATGCCAGAATACCCGAATTCTCCCAAAACATGTATTGATGTAATCTGTATTATTTCTCATTGTGACTTTTCCACGTAATATAATAGTGCAACCTCATGTACACCTCAACATGTAATCATGTACATCATGTAATAATTGTACTTATGCTTCACGTACCTACTCTCATGACGTCATCACTCAAATTCCTTTTTCCTACTTTCACCTTTGGGTTTTTCCCCGGGATAATTACATCATTCCTGGTTTTCCCAAAAACTACCAATCCTATCTCTTGTAAGCAGTAACATGTTATCTCACATTTACTGCTCTCTTTCGGATTATTTACATGTCCGACTTTTATTATAAATAAGCCATGATTCATCCTCTTGATTCACTGATCCTGTCCCGTCTGTGAGAGACACTACATCTTCTCCTTCAGCTCCTGACCGATCTTCTCCTTATTTTTCCCTTCACTTTCTCTTTCTGGATTTCCTACGATATTCCAGTCACTCCAAAACATAATAAACTTCTACTCTTCAATTCAATACTTTCACTATATAAATTCTACAAGTCTGTTGCCTATTTATTACTTCATTTGGCAAACACCACTTTGGTTTTCACCCTCGCATATCTTTGGTGTAGGCTACGAACGCCTATACTTATATGGTGTCAGGTGCGGAAAGATTTTCCGATTAAGGTCTTTTCACTCCAAGCCGCCCTACCATTGCTACATCTTTCAAAAATACTAATTTTAAAACAAAAAAAAATCCAAAATCAAAATTCCTTGTAAACTCTTACCAAATTATACATTTCCCTGTCATTTCTACATTCCTTTTCCTCTTATCCTAATATTTACCATGGCATCCTCAACTTTAACACTACTTTCTTTACGTTTTAAAAGTCACTCTCTCCTACCTCTCTCCACTTTCTCCGCCAAAGTTCCATTTAATAAGCCGTCATTTTTTCAAGCTGCGTCTATTTTGTGTATCAGTCAATACAAAAAACAAAAATCGCAACACCTTGCAACTTTCTACATCGGTGAAGGCCAGATTGTCAAACCAATTCAAGTCAAAATCTCCAGAAAAATATAGTTTCCTCACTATTGCGGTCCACCATGGAATTCCAAAACCTTAACTATCTACATCAACTCTCCTTGAATGTACTTAAAAATAAAGACAATTTATAACTTTAAGACAAAAACAAAAATTCAAAATAATTACAACGCACAACAAGTAAGAACGTTCCTTATAAACGGTTTAAATAAATAATTTTACACCTTACGTACTACATTATTGTCCACATTTTCCTTGTATTTCCAATTTCATTAAATATCAAAACAGGTGACTTACATTCTATGAAAAATTACAATTCAAGTAAAAACCTTTTACTTCTTTTTCTCCGAGCAACAATCCTAAATATATTATGGTTAAAAATTGAGAAGTTGAATTATAATAAAAATCATAACAGTCATACCCATTTCCAACTCCCGGTATAATATCAACCTTATAAAAAAATAACCCACCCAGTACTTTCATTCAGCACTATGAAAAAGTTTTTGAAGACAAAGCAACGATACAAACATTTGAATATACAATCTATAAAGAAGTCGCAATACAACCCTTCTGTCTATGAGCCAACGTAACTACATAACATTGTCACAAATCCAACATCCAACTTACACTTTCTCTTGTCCTAATAATCAGCATCGAGTATTTCTCACGAATAAACGTATATATTACAAAGCTAACGTAAAAGCTGTGTAATTTTTGAAGTCCGTGTCAAAGGTTCGCTACCTATTAAAAACAATACGAATTCTGGAAAACATAAAGTTTTCACTTAAAGTCCGTGTACTGTGTCTCACACCTCATTTCCGCATTCAGAAAGTATCCTTTTTAAACAAAATCAAAAGTGTGGCAGCACTAAAAATCAAAAATAAAGGATACTACTTTTAATTTAAATTATTAATTAAGGCAAGAAAAATAAGAGACGTCATTTACCCTGTGAAAACGAATGAAGAGAAAAATAAAAATCACTGAGTCTGAAGCTACTAAGCTTGTCAAAAAAAAATGAAAATATCTCTGAGAAAATATATATACACAAGAAAATTTACGAGCCCTAAGACATGCCTGTTTTACACGAAAAAGAGAAAACAATACTAAATCAACCCTTTTGGAAGTATTTACAGAAGCCACGTAAGCTCCCAAATCAAAAACGCGCAATACAATATATTTAAGAAAAATACATACAAAAATAAAAAAACAATAAACAAAAAAATTATTTATTCTGAAGATACAGCGCTCACCTTATAAAAACCTAATATATGCACATTAAATCAATTGTTAACAATCTTACAATTCGATATAACTGATACTTCTCATATAAACAAATGAAAGCGAGAGAAAATGTGTACATGAAGTACTTGTATAAATGGAAAGGAGAAAATAGTGTGGGTCGATATAGAAAGGAAGCTTGTACATATCATTGATATGTTAGAGCCTTCTTTGGGTAATAATTACTCTAATTCAGTGAACAATATAAATTGCAATGAATGCAGTCAGTCAATTTTAAATACCTTTTTCAAAATTATCATCGAATTTATAACAAATTAAAGCAAAACTTTCCCTTCAGTACTTTCCCCAAAGTATTTAACTGTTGTCAATCAAGTCCTACTACATAACTTTATACGTCACTTACTTTACAAATCTGCCTACGAGTTCGTAACATTAAAGTGGAAATAACGTCACACGTCACCAAATATCTGAAGTATATACATTATTATCGAGCCAAGCTAAAAAAATGGAAAATATACAGATACGAAGAAAAGTCCATTTACCGTTGCTGTACCAATTTCTATACAGCACACACACACTCCTATATAATACCTCTGTCCTATACCATTCATCATAAAAATAAGACATTTACAAAATAATAAAAGTAACGCTACAAAAATTCGAAATATTAAAAATCCCCTTCCAACCTCCGAGACTCCCACCCTTTCCTGAAATTTCAATCCAAGTCCACCAAAGTATATACAATATAAGCTTTTTATTTACATTCGTTCCTAAAGCACTTCGAAGTTAAAACCTTTCAAAATCAAAATTTCCAACATTTTCAAAATTTTTCAAAATTTCGATAATTATTTAAAATGCAATTTCTAATCCCATATTTCACGCAGTTTAAACGTTGTGCACACTAAATCGCACATCTACATTAACTTTACAGAAATATTAACTCACAAATACTTCTAAAACTGCCAATTTGTGAAATCTCCTATTTTTACGGAAATAGCCTATTTTTACGGCCCTGTGATAAGCAAATATTCAAACTTCGGACTAAATTAATTTTTACCTATGCTACGACTAACAGCATAACAAAAATCAAGAAGTTTGAGCAATAATTGTCAAAATAATAACGATTTCAAGCAAAAATCTCAAAAAAATCAAAAATTTCTAAAAATTTCATCAAAATTTTCAAAAATCATTAAAACCAAAAAGCCGATCACCTACTTCTATATACTCCACACTATCATCTTAAGTTTTGTTTAAATCCATTTAGAAATCGTCAAACAACATCAATTTTAACAAATTTTCATAATCTTTCAAAAATCCTTCGAAATTTCAAGATATTTTGAAAACCGTTCCATCAAAATCAATTCTGACTTCATTTTGGAGTTCCTTGTGCCCAACTACCCCATGAAAAAAACCGTACAAGTCGATTAAAGTACTTTTTAATTTTACCCCCCTCCTCCTCCTCAAAAAAAATCAAAATTTTTGATGTCTAAACTAACTTCAGTTAGGCCATAGGACCTCAAACAATGAAGTTACCTATTATATTATACGTAGGTACATACTTTACGACTAATAAACAAATGGACCACCGTTCCCTCCCATGAGATACATATTTTAAAGTTATCCTTCGTCCAACTCCATTTAACTTTGACCAGTCTTCACCTTGCCTTCCGTCTGTATAAGTAAGTACCAGCAATAGCCATCTGTTATTGCCACTGCCCACAAAGCAAAAGAAAAAGCCACTCCTTGGTTACCATCATCTTGCTACTCTCTCCGCCACTGCAATTAACTATCTATGTACTTTAAAATATCAAGATATTTGCTCCTTTGTTCAACGCCAACCATAACAAAACCAATCATCTGCCGAAGTCACACATTCCACGCAAAAACACTTAAGTAAGCAATTTCCATTAGGATATGATCCAAATCAAATCTTGTCCACTACCTTCAAGCACACACACATTGGAACAATGTAATACTTTGTACCACATCGACAACACTGCTTAACGCTCTACAAATAATTCCCTACCTTTTATCATTATGCAGCCGTCACCCAGCAAAACATATAAATATTTACTCGTCAACAGCCACCAAAACAAAAAAAATCTAAATGCCTAAAAACAAGCAAACCTTTGCATTTTTTTTACTTCGCACCAACGAATTAATGATCCATATTTCACCATATGCCACGTACAAAGCATCCCTTGACCTGCCAAGTAATGGAAATTTTCAACACCGCCTCAAGAATCTCTAGTCAAAAATACACTGCCTATCTTAGTCTACCCGACTTCATTATAATTAATTTATGTTTAACTCCACACTCCCGATTTAACCACCAAAATGAACAGACAACGCTACCCACCTGTTATAATTTTTGCCATTGAGTCTCCCGTAATTTTTCAAAATCAATTAAGATTTGACCTTTTTCAGCTTCATTATTTACTTATTTTTTCAAATCGCCTAGTTCATAAATTAATTACCAGTGACATTGCTCCAGCCATATTACCGTTTGCCGATATATACATTTGTGCTCATCACCAAACCTCACTTTTATTAAATAAAATAACTTTCTTAACAACCAACGCTCCGATTTTCACTCCATTTTGCAAATTGCACCGACCGTTAAATTCGCCCTTCGTACCTAGTCATCATTATGGCCGTGCTCCGCTTTTGACTGTACCACCGCAATATTTTGTATCCACGAGAACTTGTATTGGGTCCGTTTATTTCTACTCACCTTGCCCCACAATACCAGCTTTTTTCAAATTGCACGACTTGTCTGGGGCCCACCTACCTATCCTAGTGATTTGTTCGAAGCACCACTGCTAACTTTGCCTCAATCTCCCACGGCTTCTCCAGTGCCTACAACATCCGACAATTTGCTCTGTAAATTCTTACGACCCGAATTACCATTACGTGTCACACTAATATGCAATCCTGTGCCAGTGCTACTCCGAAATACATTCGGACCTCGTACCAGCACCGCCACAAGTGTAATTCACACACTCACGGGCTCAGTACCAACGATCCGTGCACCGCAAGTTTAGAGGCGTAATACTGCTCCACGCCGTATCCGGCAGCATGGAAGAACGGTACCCATCCCCGCTAACATCAGTATTAGCCCCTGTCCCTGCGACCAGCCCGGAACGACGTTGAAACCGACAAAATTATAAATTAGCAATTTATTTACTCTTTACGTTATATGCAGTGCCTCCGCTCCCGTTCAATTTTACACATGCTGCCACACATAAATTGTGGGCAACTACATTCTCAGAACTTGAAACTTTTACTTCCGTTTTACATTCCACTCATTAAAAACAATCGTGTAACGATTACCCTACGCCAATACTTCTCTATTCGATTCACTATCGTGGTGACCTCAGGTCACAAATAGAATGCATTGCCGTGGACGGAAGCCAAACTCTCCCTTCTGATGGAATTATAGTTGCGTGCTCAACTACTACATACCAAATCCCCAAGAAATTGCAATCAAAATTATTGCCTCCACGCGTCTGTATTTTCCTTATATCATTACTCACGGCGCCGTATAAAATATTGCTTACAATAAAAAAACATTAAATCTCGTGTTATTGTTATGATTGCAAGGACATTTTCTGCGATAATTCAGTTCTCCTGAACATACACAATTTTTTGGCGAATCAAGTCCAGGATTATCATGTTGCCCACATGATATCCTTCGCAGCTGGAACTCATCTGTCAATGAACAAATTTTCCACACAAAAGATAATAACAGCTTCTACTGAGAAGCCGACAACAAAAGCTAAAAAGCAAAAAGCAACAACAGATGCTAATAAGACTCTAGCTCCACAGCCTCCGGTGACAAAACCAAAACCGTGACGACTCCAACACAAGAAACAATTCCTACTACTACTACTATTGCTTTGTTTCAGCCACCACCAGTGCAATCATCATTGCCACCAATTCGTCCGCCTCCCCCAGAATATAGCCAGACGACGTATTTTCGTATAAATTACAACCCTATGAATATGAACTTCCAACCATCAGGTACATATCAAGCGCTCCAGTCTTCAGAACCACAGACTTCTATGACAACACCTACCCCTACAGGAAACATTACTCCGGACGAACCGTCATCTTCATCATATGACAATATCTCTTTCACCTTGTTCATGGAAAATCTTCAAGTACGTAGTATCATTTGACCTTTTATTTACAACTGCATTATTACAAGTAATTTAATGAGTAATATATGTCATGCTATTAAAAAAAATGAAATTCTGTGTCTACGGAAAATCTTAAGTTTTTATTTTACTATTGTAACATTATTATTATTTTTTTTCTTTTTAGTGACATACATTCCAAAACACACAATTTTTGACTATACGAACAAGGACGTTCGTTTTCCGACAATGCAGGATATCAGTGTATAATGCCAGAATACCCGAATTCTCTCAAAATATGTATTCGACTAATCTGTATTAATTCTCATTGTGACTTTTCCACGTAATATAATAGTGCAACCTCATGTACACCGCAACATGTAATTATGTACATCATATAATAATTTTACTCATGCTTCACGTACCTACTCTCCCGACGTCATCACCCGAATTCCTTTTTCCTACTTTCACCTTTGGGTTTTTCCCCGGGATAATTACATCATTCCTAGTTTTCCCTAAAACTACGAATCCTATCTCTTGTAAGCAGTAACATGGTATCTCACATGTACTGCTCTCTTTCTGATTATTTACATGTCCGACTTGTATTAAAAATAAGCCATGATTCATCCTTTTGATTAACTGATCCTGTCCCGTCTGTGAAAGACACTACATCTTCTCCTTCAGCTACTGACCAATCTTCTCCTTATTATTCCTTTCACTTTCTCTTTCTTGATTTCCTACGATATTCCAGTCACTCCAAATCATAATAAACTTCTACTCTTCAATTTAATACTTTAACTATATAAATTCTACAAGTCTGTTGCCTATTTATTACTTCATTTGGCAAACACCACTTTGGTTTTCATCCTCGCATATCTTTGGTGTAGGCTACGAACGCCTATACTTATAGTACCTTGTATACCTTTAGCAGTAGTACAGTTGATCTTCGCTTATATGATGTCATTAAAAGCAGATCACTATGATATACTAAAAATATCATATCTCTAAGGCAAGTTTTTGTTTATGTATGTTTATTACCTAATTAAAACACACTTTACAAAATAATAAAATAGATAAAATAAACAATAGTAACTAATAATGAAATATCCAAACGTTTAACTCATTTATATAAATTAACAGTACTGAATTTGTATCTTTTTTATAAGGATTTAAAAGTTGATGTGCCTTAGGTGTTGCAGCAAAAAAAAATTTATGATCAATATGATTAAACGTTACTAAATTAACTCATGAGGTAAATTAACTAGTTTTGCTTTGCAGAATTATTAAAAAGACCTAAGAAATTTTGTTTTTTGCCACTAATACCTCAATGTGAACTCTGACTGTCTGACGAATGACGTAATGAGGCATGTAATTCATTTTACTGAGTTCAATTAAAATTATTAAAAGCTTATCCTATTACCAAATGGTTTTTAAGAGCCATATTACTGCTAAATAAATTCAACAGATTCGTATGAATTGCCGCAAAATATTTAAAGCATTCCCAATACCTGTACATGCTGTGATAAAGGTGCTGCTATACAAAAAAGCTAAGCACGTCTGACTATAATATCAAACTTATTAAAGTCATAATATTTAAGTAAACTTAAAAAAAGCTGCTCTACAAGCAAAATTATAAACGTCATGCTATACAAGGAAATTTTCCCTCAAGCAAACCAAAAGTTTTTCTGCCTTCAAGCAAGCTAGACAGGGAAAGACAATCAGTAACTTTAGTTTAGGAAGGGTTAGGTTAAGGAGACATTAGTTACTGTATATTTAACAAGGCCTACAGAGTCCAGAAGCAGTATCAGTTACCGTGGAGTGTCAGGTCCACAGCAAAGGAAACGCTCTATGCCTCTCCTAACCTTGCCTAAGTATGAGGCTATTTTCTAGGAGACGACCTCCGACAGCGCTATATCGAATTGAGGAAGAGAGGACATCTAGTGATCTGACTGGTTTTAGTGACGCACCACGAATTAGGCACAGAGGACTTTATTACCCCATTAAGACTCGGCTCTGTCACGGTCAGAGTGCTCACGTGTTCCAAGGAGCTCGTCCCTCTGTTCACAGATGTCGCTTATCCTGTAGCCACTTTTTACTCCCCTGTCTATCCCACACTATGCCTCTATTTCCTTGCTTTTCAGCACATTGGAGAGCTAGCAGAAAAACAGCCACGTTAATACTAGTGGATTAGAGTATCTCAATTGCAAAATGTAATGCTACATATGCTTTTCGTTCATCGGAAAACTCGTATCTCGACGTGCACCGTGCACCACTGAGCCCACTAGCCCTCCAAGCATGTTTTATTTTTCAACATTTTCGTGGAATTTAGCTTCCGATCATCCATAAGTACAGATGATATTTAGTTGCTTTTAGTACAAAATGATAAAGATGTCAGAAAACAGCAAGGTTGGCACATTGATTCAATATAATTATTACTGAATGGCTTGTGACAAATATTTTGTAATAATAAACCTCCTTGCGATAGCAAAGCTTTTATAAATGGAGTAGGTGTTTTCTGAGAAAGCATTAATTTTTGTGACGTCATTTATTGACGACCTTCAAACAAAAACGTCATATTTATAACATGCTGCATTGGTACATATAGTTTGTGTGCCTTCTTGTAATGGTATTTTGAAAAAAATAGAGATAATCATTTTTGCTTTTAGCAAAAAATAGTAATAGTCAGTTTTACTTCTAGCACCAAAAGAAGATAGTTAGATTTGCCTCTTCGCTGACGATATTATTGTGTGTTTCACTGTGTATAACTATACAAGATTTACTGGTTAATTGTGTGTGATATTCTCTGACCAGTGTAACATTTAACAGTGTAATTGTAAAGTTACTTTTTCCAAACTCATCTGTATATTGTGCGTGACTTTATTGCATATGGCAGACGGCATTACGCGGGCAGTATAATAACATTGTGTGGACGACAGTCGGTTTCGTGTTACCTTAAACTTCTAGGGATCACGGCAGCATAGTTAACATATGGTTCACCGGTTTAGCGGTCCTGTCTCATACTGCCCATATCCAAACTGTGTTACCCTTAGACCTGTTTTGAGGTATTTACGTGAAGTGCTAGTACTTGGTACTTAGGCATCTACCAGCACCGGCATACGGCTTGAGCCCATAATTTCCCAATTCTTTATCACGAAGTCTACCTCGACTCGGGTCCTACGAAGCCATACTAGGACCGATCGATCGACTAAGCGAGCTCCCCAACCCAGATCTGTACACATCCCATATATTATACCAGAAGCAGGTAGATCGATCTCTGGGTTTAGATCATCTCTACCAAAGACATCGGACCCTGAACCGAGGAGCAGAGACCGGCTTGGCGGTGTACATAGGAAGCGGCCAAGAGCGGATCCTGGGTCAAGGTCAAGGATTAATTAGCGGTCGGCAAAGCGAAAGTCTAGGACGGGTGGATAGGTGGTACTGGTCTTTGGGGTTGTAGAAGTATAGTTCACTAGTGTTATCTGAGTGTAGGACGTGTTACTTTTTCGCTCTGATAATTTTACAAAATTTGGTGGTATTTAACTATAAATAGGTACTTTACTATACACCGTTGTAATCTCCGTGTCTTACTGTCTGTTCTAGCATTATTTTAAGTTTCAATTTTAATGAATTTAAGTAATAATTAACCATTATAAAAATTATAAATACATGTAAAATTACTTAAAAAACCATTCTCCTTGTCCTCTGTAACCGCATGGTAAAGTTCTCCCTCTGCGCATGGCATACCAGGACAGCAAAATTCAAACTAAAAATTGGACTTTCAGATTTCAGACTCTCTACCTCAGCCTTAAATTGCAGCCGACAGCAGCCACCTAACGTCATCAACTACATACCTACAACCATAACCACCCTACACCTACAATATCCAACAATTCTCATCTCTAGTGCAGTGCCACATACCGTATAAGTAATAATTGAAATTCTAATCACATTTAATTTGATTGTTAATTCCTAGTAACTAATACATTTAATTTAACCATAGCTTCATCCACTCCAGTGCACGAAACCTACACTCACTTATGGGCATACTAGTGAACTACCTTGATAATCCTGTAACCTTGTAAATGTCAAACTGTGCTGTTAATTATTGTGATATTTTGGAGGGCAGCAAGGGAGCCCAAAATCCCTCACCCAGTTGACTTCAGTCTGGGGTAACAAAACTGATTTAATTCACTATTGCAGCATAGTTATACATGTAATAAACAGGTTTCTATATATAATTATTTAAACCAACTTTTTCCCTTACATACTAAGGTTTTTTTTTCTTCCAAGTCATAAATTTGGCTGTACGATTACAAAAATGGTTTTGCTAAAAATTCTAAATTATAGAATATCAATTACTAGTAGCACAGTAAAGAATCAATTGATTCAATTTGTTAATTCTGTCATCCCAGCGCTTGATATATGCTGCAGGGGCTTCTTCATATTTCTTTAAGAAAATTATGTACTGTTTTGTTACTGTATTAGGTTAAGTAGAAACTTTGTAAAATTCTCTATCTAATACATGTACTATTTTCGAGGATGATTATACATATTATTTGTGTCATTTTTGCGTATGTACTTAGTGTAATAATTTGTTTTAATGAAAGAATAATAAAAATAAGAATAATAGAAGCGCAGTGGTAGATATTTTAGGGATTTCTCATTAAAAGATTCAAACCAGTTTATGCATGCATACTCCTGCAGAACGAAGTTGGCATTTGCAACTAGAACAGAAACATTTGGCAGTTTATTTAAGGCGGGAAAAATATTGCAGTAGTATTTAGTTTCAAATAATTGAGTTCGAAATCTACACCCACGTTTATATGCAAAATGTTTATTCGCAATGTATTTTGAAAAAAAGCTCGTGTTGTAATATGCAAAGTAGGATGTAACGTGTTGTGCAAGTGCATACTTACATGGGAAGTCTCCCAAGTGTAAAATCCGAAATGAAGCAAACGATATCAGGTCCTGTACTACGTGGTGGGGTCACTACAACGTATACTATCATATCGGTGCAAATTGCGTTTTGGCGCCAAAAACGAATACTGAAATTTTCAAAATTCGTCGAAATTAAAAATCACGAAAATCATATGGGAAGTTAAATGGGAATTTTACCTTACCCAATCGTCCCCCCTTACCACTTTTTCAGTTTTCTGATTTTTTCGAAAACTATATGCCTTGTGTTATTTGATTAGGAACAAGCCTAAAATTAGTAAGTGATCGTCCATAAATGATGTCGTCCAAATATTTTCATTTTTAGACCCTATGACGCTGTCATCAGCTTTTACAATTTTGTAAATAGCTACCTTAAACATTGGATATGCCATTCAATACACAAAAAGACCCAATGACTCTACCTGTAATGTCGTTATTGTAAAAAGTAGTCTTATTTAAAATTCCTGACTCCTGTTCTTAAACACGTGAAATTGTAAGACCTGATTATATTAAGGAGCAGATGGACCTGTAATGCTACAGTTATAGTTATCGAATAGTGAATTAATAAAATTAAAAAGTATAATATAATAGTGCAAAATTCATATCTTTGTTTTTTAGCTGTGGTATTATTATTATGGAAAACTGAATTTTGGGCTTTTGTAGCATTCAGATTTTAGATACCATCACGTTAGCTAAAGTTATTTTGGTTAACGATTATTTGAGTAGACACTAGGCCGCTTATTAAAATCTACAGGGCGGTTTAGTGACATTCACCTACCCTTTACCCCGCAGTTATATTACAGCGATAGTTTGGCTTAAAACCTGTTTTTTAGATACCATCGTTTGAAAATTATGTTTAGTTATCAGAAAATGTTGCAATGCTGAATAATACCATGCTACCTGTATAACTGGTAAACTTCTTAAGATTGCAATAGGAATATTCCTATAAAAATTCCTGGTATTTTTATATAGTTATTAGTCGAATTATCAAAACACTGAAAAACATTATTGTTACTAAAATGTAAGGTAAATTGCTCACTAAACTTTAAGTTAAGTTTGAGTTTTTTGTCGATTGCATACTTCAAAATTTGATAAATTTGATAATGTCTATAAATGAACTCACGGGTCAAAATATTTAATTTTATACCTTAAAATTTGGAGCTGCGATCGTAAAAGTTTTTTTGCCGTGCTTTAAAAAATTTTAATAATTTTTTTAAAAAGATGCCAAATTGTAACGAGTGATACAACATTTTGAAGTTCATGAAAAAACTAATTTTTTAAAAAATAAATTTACTCGCAGCTTGTACAACAGCGTTTAGGAAGAATCTAGAAAACAACGGTTTAAACATATGTTTAAAAATTGCTCATCCATGAATGACCTCACAAGTGGAGTCGTTGGGTCTCTTTGGATTTTGAATAGCATCTAATGTTAAAGATAGCTATTTACAAAATTGTAAAAGCTGATGACAGCGTCATAGGGTCTAAAAATGAAAATATTTGGACGACATCATTTATAGACGATCCTTTACTAATTTTAGGCTTGTTCCTAATCAAATAACACAAGGCATATAGTTCTCGAAAAAAATCAGAAAACTAAAAAAGTGGTAAGAGGGGAACATTGGGTAGGGTAAGGTGAAATTCTCATTTAATTTCCCATATGATTTTCGTGATTTTTCATTTCGACGAATTTTAAAAATTTCAACTTTCGTTTTTGGCGCCAAAACGCAATTTTCACCGATATGATTATAATTATACGTTGTAGTGACCTAACCACGTAGTACATGATCTGATATATTTTGCTTCATTTCGGATTTTACACTTGGGAGACTTCCCTTGTTAGTTGCATATTATGTTTCCTGCATGAGGCAGGAAAAGTCATTAAGACTAGAAAAGAAAATAAGGTTCTATAGAATTAGAAAACAAGAAGTACCTGCAAGTTCTATTTATGTGAATCTGCTCCGTTGTGTCAGTTTCTTTAAGTCACTTCTGCTCCAGCACCAAGCGGCGTTATGCTCGTATAGTTACACGGGCTCAAAATGATGATCTGTTAGTCTGTCAGTGCTCTCTGTTCCTTTATTCACTGCGGTTTCTCAGCTCTGACGATGGCATGGAAGCTCCACAAAAAAGACGCTGAGTTCAACAATGGTGAAGCAGCCACAATGACCTGTTTTTAAAAGCATGTTTTTAAAAAATATTAAAAATATTTACACGTTTTCTAAGGGTAGGGGTTATTTCATTTACATTATATAATACCTTTGACAGGGAATTAATTAGGGAACACAACAATGAGATAAATCATGGCATTCGACTTTTGGAAAAAAATAAATACTGGCCGTTTGGAAATTCAACTGGCGGTATGTACCTATTTTTAATACATTAGTGCAACCTTTTTCTATAATTTAAAGTGAAAGAATTGAATTATTTTAAATCTAAATCTGAATTTATTATTCGTACAAATTTTAAAGGTACAAAAACAATATAACAATCAGAAATCTGTAGACTGGATTTAATAAAAAACAGTAATATAGAGCCTCAGACGCTATGTCTCGCCTGGCACCACTGGACCACCAGGGCTCTCTTTTTGGGTGCAATAATTATATAATTTAAAGCAACTAAACAAAATGTTTTTAGTTCTATCTACTTATAATTATAGTTGTCGGCATTGAGTCATCTAACAAAGTAGGAGAGGAGTTAGGTTTTTCACAAAAGTGAGAGTACCCCACAGGACTACTAAATAAAACATTACCCAACTAAAAAGTATAAACGATTACCTTTCGTAGACGATGGGCCACTAAAGAAAAGAAAATATTTCCTACAGTTGTAGTTACATACAACAATCGATTTTCCCCAATGAAAACGCTGCTTCGCATAAATCCACTAGAAAAAAAATATAAACTTAAAATTTGTAGCAACCAGTTTTTTTAGCAGTTTATTAAAATGCAATATCCTAATTAGTCTCTGCTGAAGTAAAAATATTTTTTAATTAACTTATACTTGAGAATAGAATTTGCAGTTATTTTACAAATGTCTAAAATTGCAGTTAAAATAATTGTAACTTTAATTTTACTTTTTACCCGTTTTGAATACTGTAGGTAACTATTTACTTAAAATCTGAGGAGAATATGGAAAATTAGACTCCTCTCTTGTAGTAAGTGAGTAACAAAGTGAGATTTGAGCTAAAAATAATCATCATTCCATAGAGCCTTTTCTCTGTAATTTTGAAGCTGCGCATACTAATTAAAGCGTGTGCAATTGAAGTTTACTGGCAGTCCACGGGGTGAGTGGGTGGTAGGTCAAGGTGAACTTGTTCTAAGCTACACACCACACGCTTTTAATTCCAGGTTGAAAAACATTTCAATACCCACAAGTACAGACAGACAGACATGCAAGAAAGTATGAATGGTTCATATCAAATGAAAGAAAAATAACTTGAGGATGTTTAATAGAAAAAAATTGAATCAATTTATCATCATACAGTTATTAAGTTAATGTGGCATTCAGCTATGTACTTTATATAATGCAAGTACGTAAAGGCTCTGTCCTTCATGTAACTCTTGTTTCTGTTTCTGTGTCGAAGGCATTGGCATTATCACATCTTTAAGTTACTTAGCCGATTTATTGGCAGATTTATCTTTTCATGCAGATTGCATTAATCTTTTAACTAGATTTATTACTTTTACAAGGAACAAACAACTTGAGAGTGCTTTCATTTAATTTGTCAGAAGTTGAAGTTCATTGGGTCAGAACAAATTGTAGCATAAGTCACTTGGTCAAGAAAAAACAAAATCGCCTGAGACGTAAGTAATGTGTGTACAATTTTTTACCTCATGATGCAAATAAACAAGGGACAAGTAATTATAGGAGACTGAATTGAGTATGATTAGGTTACAAATCATGCAAATAAAGCATTTTGCTTTTTTGAGGTACAGCAGTTTTAGGTTATTTATTCCACTTTTCAAAAAAAGCAGAAAAAAAACATTGTGCCCTTACAGAATGTAATTATGCAGATAGAATATTTTAAAAATTTGAAACTATGCAAAATGAAGTGATCAATAAGCACTATATACATAATATGCCAATAGACTAATTTCAGTTGTTTGATCACATGCACATGAAAAACTCTGCACAGTAGAGTTAATGCACATAATGTAATAAACACCTTTTAAAATCGTGCGGAAATGCCACATGTCAAACATTACAAAATTGTACGCCAATAAAGTGATTTAAAGTTTTCTAAAACACGTAAAAAAACAGCGGATTTGTTTTGTTTTTTTTTTCAAAATAATTCGAGCGAGACTTACATTTACATAGTCAATTATTAGTAAATATATTGATAAAAGCCTGTTCTTTGTAGGAGTTGTGCACATACGGTGATAGGAAGCTCATTTAAAATTTTTTATTGTGTGGAGCAAAAGCATAGGTACTAATTTTATTTTTATTGTACCTATTAGGTACAATAAAAATAAAATTAGTACTACTAAGCTACTACTGTTTATAGTAAAGTCACTTCGAACAGTCGGTCAGGGGCAAGACTGTGAATTACTCCAAGTAGTAAACATGTACTATCGCATTGCTGAAGTTCTCTGAATTTTTATTCACATTCGTGTATACAGATACATTAATTTGCGGTTAGGCTTTTATCAAAATATGTCACTCAAGCAAGGAGCCAGAGTTCTCTTAAAGATGTGCACATAACCTAATACAAGATTAAAATCACCTTAAAATATTTATTTTAAACTGGAGTGATACGTAAATACTTTCAAAAAGCACTAAAGGAAATAAAAAATACAAAATACTGTTGTGCAGAGATGTAAAAAGTAACAAGTAGAAACAGTTAAATTGCAAGAATGTTTTTTTTGGGAAATTGCCAAATGTTCTATTTAGTTATGTTTTGTTTTGTGTAAAAGCTTCTATGCATTTTTATTTTCAATGTGCTAACTTCGTATTTTTTTATTCGCAAACTTTCAAAATGTGCAAAATATTTTATTCTATATTCTATTCTATTCATAATTTAGCGCTATAGGAAAATATAAATTGAAATTACCTGGATTGTGTCAGGAGACGGTAGGCAATGGAAGGTAAATATTTCCACAGTTGCTCAAAATTTTTAATTCACCCCAGTAAAGTACAAAGACGCTGCTACACACAATTCTATGAATAAAAAAAACAATTGAAAGGTAGGACAATTTTAATCACTTTGTACTTAAAAAACATAATTTAGAATTTTCAATCAATATTTAGAAAATTAAAAGCAGGATGTTTAGAAAACGTAAATAACCACGTTTTAAAAATTCAATTCTCAAGTTAGTGAAAATTCCTAATAATAAATCTAATCTACGTATTACATGGCAATTAAGTAGATGTGACATTTATTGGGCTAGTGTGGCGTTTGTACGAGAGTACAACTGTGGATCTGTCCTTTGTGTA
Organism: Dicyrtomina minuta; assembly: GCA_949802685.1. Lineage (NCBI taxonomy): Eukaryota > Metazoa > Arthropoda > Collembola > Symphypleona > Dicyrtomidae > Dicyrtomina > Dicyrtomina minuta. Next base: position 96,542 of record CATKUY010000329.1, read on the forward strand.
ACTGTTCTGCGTCGTGGGCATTGACACTCCAACGATCTATTCCCAAGTAACTCAGCAGATTAATTGACATAATTATTTATCTTTTCATGCACATATTGTGGCATTCGTTTTTTTTTTCATTTTTAACTGACAAGGGAATGCCGCCGCATGTACTCTCTGGATTTAAAAAAAAATATCGATACTAGATTTGGCTGCACTTGATTACTACAGATCCAAAGTAACTAGACTGCATTTTGCGCCGTTCGCTCATATTCACGCGCCAAAGTTTAAAAAAGTCATTTTTTTGCAACTGTGCAGCCCTGTAGTTTCTACAATGTTCGTCTGATTTTCAAAAAAAAATGAAGTTTTGTGAGCTCCAGGAAATTGTCTTAAAATAAAAATTAGAACATTTATAATTTTATAATTTTAAAATTTTTTATTTTTTTCCGAAATTTTATTGAAAACCAATTTTTTTGAAGGCACTCAAAATATCCCAATTTTATTAAAAAAATGAAAATTTTTCGAACTTTATTTAAATTTTTAGATAATGTTGCAGAAATCACAAAACTACAAATTTTTTAAAAATCCGACCAAAATTGTAGGAGCTACAGAGTTGCAAAGTTGCAAAAAATCGATTTTTTTAAAGTTTGGCACGTGATTGTGAGCGAACGGCGCAAAATGCAGTTGAGTTACTTTAGATCTGTAGTAACTAAATGCAGCAAAATCTAGTATGGGTATTGTTTTTAAAATCGAAAGAGTACATGCGGCGGCATTCCCTTGTGAGTTTGCAACTTGCACGAGATCAAATGGCGAGAATGAGCTTTCATATTATCTTGTTCAGTTTATTGAGTCAAGCCAATATGCATATAGCACGGCCAACGAGCTCAAGACGAGACCAGATGTCATCAACGAACTAAATTGCATGAAGGGCAGTCCGTAAATGACGTCAGGAATAGGTTCAAGCCTATTTGTTTTATATTGCCGATATCCTGTGTTAGATATCGCCATTTACGTAATGACTGACATGGGAACCTACCCTGCTTGAACACATGGATTCAAACAAATTCTATCATAACGTCTTCTACTGTGGTTAGTAACTGCTGCTAGTATAGTCGTTCGGGTGCAAAATGGCTTATCTCCATTTTATTCGAATTTGCATTTTCGAAATTTTCTTGAAATAAAAAATCAAAAAAATTCAGTGGGAATAACAGTGGGAAATTTTAGTGAAAGCAGGGTCCCCTCTTCTATACTTTCGTGAAAACGGATAAATAATGACATGGAGTAAATGTAGTGTTAAAATTATTTGTGCAAAAAATCATCAGCTTTCTGCAACTGATCGTACTAAAAACAGTTTAACTGCAATGGGGTCGTCCATAAATGACGTCATAGAAATTTTCCAGTTTTTTAACCACCCCTCCCTTTCATAATCTTAGCTTAATACCTTAGCTTAATACCTTAGCTGTTGCTGTTACTATCCATATACAGTGGAACCTTATAACCACTCACCCTATAGGGTCACTCTTGTTATAGTGTTATGTTTTTTCTTCCCCGGCAAACCGCCTAATGTAGTCAATACCCAGACTATATGGTCACTTTTTATAACGTCACCCTTATTATAAGCACGTCAATCACAATGCCCCACGCAATGGTTTACATGATAGTTTACCTTTTTATAGCAACATGCAAAAATATTATGAAACGCACACCCCGTCTTCAAGGCCAACGGCAAAATGATGTGTGTGGGTGTGTTACCGCACTCGTATTCACCGGACTGCGGATGCTCTCAACAATTACGTTGTGCAATATTTGCATGAGTGACATGTAGCTACTCATGCAATATTGCAACCATTAGCTTACACTAGCGAGATTGTAGGTTCTTTTTCACTATTTTTAGCTCTGTTTGTCGTTAGATAATTAAAACTTTTTGTAACAGCATGTAACGTTATAGGCTATAGCGTCACCTCACTATAAGGTCGTAATACACCCTTCCCCCTGAGATGACGTTATAGCAAGGCTCGACGTATTACGTTTCAGATTTCTGTGCTAAACCCCGTCCGTCCCCCTAAATCGTTCCCAGATTTTCATTTCTCAATGCTGCCCCCTCTCCCTATAAGAGTTAATAATTTTCGAAAAAATGAATTTTATACTACACGTTACATTTTATTTATTATGTATCTGCTTTGATTTGCCAGTATAATAAATTTAGAAATCAAAAAAACTAACTGCTTAAAACATCATTTTCAAAGTGCTCCCCTCTCCCTGCAGCGTCTGCTTCTTTGCTTTATTCAGCTGAACCCCCTCCCCGTAGAAGTTTATACGTAATATATGGATGACCCTTAAATATTGCGTAAATGGCTATCCTTAACATGGGATGTCCTGAATATCCAAGTATTGAACCTCCTTATGATGTCATATATGGACGGTCCCTAATGTTTATACGTGGTTCAATGGAATTCATGGTAGCGATGTTAATCGACGTCAAATTTTACAAGAGAAATGGGTCATACTAAATCATTTTGAAAGTCTTGGATATTTAAGACATCCAATGTTAAGAATAGCCATTTACACAATGGTTAAGCTGATACGGTCCTATACCTAGAAAATTTCTATGACGTCATTTATGGACGACCCCATTGCAGTTGAACTGTTTTTAGTATGATCAGTTGCAGAAAGATGATAATTTTTTGCAAACATAATGTTAACACTACATTTACTCCATGTCATGATTTATCCGTTTTCACGAAAGTATGGAAGAGGGGACCCTGCTTTTACTAAAATTTCCCACTGTTATTCCCACTGAATTTTCTTGATTTTTTATTTCAAGAAAATTTCGAAAATGCAAATTCGAATAAAATGGAGATAAGTTATTTTGCACCCGAACGACTATACTAGCAGCAGTTACTAGCCACAGGAGAAGACGTTATGATACAATTCGTTTGAATCCATGTGTTTAAGCAGGGTAGGTTCCCATGTGAGCTAGTGACAAGTAGGTCAAAGAGTTCTAGGAAGGACGATACTTCGATGACGTCATTTATGGATAATTCCTTATGCAACTGCAGGGTACTAATATTTCCAATAAATGTAAATGCCTATGATCTTAAAATAAATCCAGCGAATGATATTTAAGTACATTAGTAAATATTGTATGAACTTAAATAATTAGATCTGCTTTGGTGACGTGCACATACTACCGACGTAAGCAAGGTCATAAAACATCTTACATTTTGTAGAGCAAATGGGTACTTTTATTATTGCACTTATTGTTAGTTGGGTACTTCTGTTTAAAAAGTTACTCTACAATACAACACAAATCAATCATATGAGCAACTCTTTGAATTACTGACAATAGAAAAAAGTGCAAAATGTCCCAATTTTATGTTTTTCAAAAGTGCAAAATATTCTGATTCCATGTTTTTGAAAAGCTGCAAATATTTTAATTCTATTTCTTTTAAGTACACAGTTTTCTAATTCCATGTTTTCAAAAAAGTGCAAAATGTCCTAATTTTATGTTTTTTCAAATCCAAACAGCCACTTGGCAAAAATCACTGTTCCAAACGGATTGACAAATGCTCACACTTTTGTTTTTCGGTACCGGTTCCGGTTGTGGCCGCTCCAAATAATGACTTGACCGTCTCTACAACTTGTGCTTGCCCAACTGGACTAATTGTAAGTCCTTCCACTGCTGATGGCATGAACTGCATTTTGCAAGAAAACATTTTTAAGCCTTTAACTTCAATAGAGATTCAATAAATGTAGAAAAATGTATCGTCAATTCTAATATGATCTAATTTCAACAAAAATAAAATAAATCAGATTTGGCGACGTTACTAAATATCATGCATACATGCTGCGTTAGTTAGCGGTAATAAAATAAATTTTTGAATTTTGCGGAAAATAAAACCAGATGTATGTGTGTTTATAGCAGCCAGTACAAGCCACCTTTACTACCTGAACTTACATAAAAAATGTAGAAAGAATGTTTTGGACTTTTAAAAAACTCAGATAAAAAAAGTTTCTGTACTTTGAAAAAACAAGCATATAAAACAATTACTTTTAGGTTTTTTAAAAAAAAACGTAACTATAGTATTTTGGACTTTTAAAAATTAGGTGAATCGAACAATTTAAAATTCTCCAAAACAGATAAAAACAACATTTTTACTAGTGATCGAAATGGTCCGTTCCGGAATAGTAAAATCTAGTCTGGTCTAGTCTGATGATTTAGGACCAGACCAGATTTTATCGGACCAGACCAGACCAGACCAGACCATAATGTATTCCTTTTCCAACCATACGCAAAATGTTTAAGGAAATTGAAAGGGAATAGTCTGTTTTCTTGGTTTAATTAGTAGTCGTCACCTCGGATCTCGTACCCTGCTCATTTGTACCCTAGCTGTCGTACCCTATGTATTCGTACCCTAGCCACATTCATACCCTAACAGTTCGTACTCTAATGACAATACAGGTCATAAACGTTCCAAAACTTGTAAGGAAACTATGGGCTACATATAGCAGTCACAATAATTTCATTCATCAAGTCTACGAAAATTTATCTTTTATCCATTCTAAACCATCATCAACCTTACTTCCATCTATCAATTAAAAATTTGTTGTGGGTACCAATTGGTGGAGTACAAATGTGACCAGGTTACGAATACAAAGGGTACAACCGCTGGGTACGAATAAAGAGGGTACGAGATCTGAGGGGACTACTGCAAACCGAACCAAATTGAATGTGATGCCTTTTTCCAAGCCATGTGAATAAAACATTCAGCCCCTTCTAAAACAAGTAATTAGAACATTTTGGACATTTTTAAAATATGTAAATAAAACACAATTTGTACTTTTGAAAAGCATGCAAATACATTATTTCAGGTTTCTAAAAATATTGTTAATGACATGGCATGGGATGCAGAAATAGGAGTCACTAATATGTTGCCATAGCTTTATTGTGTAGCCTAAAAACATATTTTTATTTCAGCTGAAAAGGTATATAGGCCACTTTGAATTCGCGCTGACCTACTAAAGATTTAATTTAAAACTAAAAAAAATTAAAAAATTACATAAGATATTCCTATACATTACATATTACTTTATTTATCACTCATCAACATGAAGAATATATTTATATAAAATATATATATATAAAGCTGAATTTAATATTAATCTTGAGAATTTCCACGTGCCAAATTTTATTGTTTAACAATATTCATATGTGCTTTACAAATTACCTAAAATGATGGAGTTTAAAAAATAAACATAAAAATAGTAAATTAATATTGATAAAATTGATTTTTATTATTTAAAAAGCAGTTACAACGTTTAAAGTTGAAGAAGAAACTAGTTAAATTTAAAATTTTAAATGTAGGTGCTTCTATTTAATAGAAATAAAGCAAAACTTTGAATTCAATAAAGATTATAAAGCCAATACCATGTACTACTTCTTCTCTCAGAAAGCTTTTGTTTCCTATTTGCAAGGTGACAAAGTGATACTAAAAATTTAAACACAATTGTGATTTTTATACTACATTTTCTACACATTTACTTCTAGAACATTCTATATGTGTTTTTAGGTGCAACTGTGTCCATTAGCAGACAAGGAGTGACCTTCTGGACAGGCACAGATGCTGGACAGCGTCGCATTTCCAATTCCTGGGATGGGCAAGCAGAGGTGTGAACATTGCAGTGTCCGTCCAGCACATGCGTCAGCAACGTGAGGCTGCTTGGAAAAGTGGTAAACTCGAACTTCTCTGTAATTGTTGGGCTAAAATTGAAAAAAGATACACAGAAGAATCAATTAAAAAAAGAAACATTAAAGTTTTAAATTTAACGATAGCGGGGTCATTTATAAATTTAGCCATAGCCCCACTACATTTAATTTCAACTTACGTCAGAAATCACCTCCGTCAGCTCTGCTCCATCGCATTTGTTGGCTCTATATATTTTATTCGTTGAGTAATCCCGCCAGTACATGTGGTCCTCGAAGATTGCAATTGACCTAAAGGAACTGCGACTGAAAGTGGGTGCAGCTGCTCGTAGCACCAATTTTTGATCTGATCCGTCAGTGTTCATTGAATGTATTGAGCAGGGATGAGGCGTGAACGTTGTCCAGTAGAGTCGATTTTCAGTGTAGTCTATTGCCAGCCCCGATGGGTAGTCAGTTGTATTGGCAATAGTTTGTCTTCGACTTCCATCCATCCCAGCGCGTTCGATTTTCTTCAAATGATAATCCACCCAGTACATCCACCTGTTTCCGCATTTAATTAAGTTGCATTTTAAATGGTCACAAGTGTTAAAGAGAAGTTTTAAATATTGCTATTCTTTGATCTACTTTGGAAGCAGTTATTGATTTACCCATTTGATGGATTCACAACAATGCTAGTTGGCCACGGTAGTCCGTCGTTAACAAGAACTTTCTTCATGCTGCTGAAACGAGGGTCAGAACCGGTGTCCTATGACCTTGGTTCAACCCCCGAGTTTGCACTCTCCTACCCCAAAATTTTCTTGAATTAAATTTTTATTAAAACTAATAATTATGAAACATATAAATTATATTCTTATGATTATTGAGCTTAACCTATGCATTCATACCTTATTTACATATTTACACATGATGGGTCAGATGGTAGAGTTTATTTTGGGGGTGCCACCAAGTTACATTTGAGGGGTAACTACTCCCGAGGGAATATGGCAGGGATGGAACATGGCTCGGAGAGCCAATGCCTACCTATGTACTTAAACTAAAAGATCACTACTTTGCAATGTTTACTTTTGAGTCATGAATTTAAATTATATATTTTTGCATGAATTAGATTAAGATTATTATTAGAAATAGAATTAGTTTTAAGATTTACTTTCAGCGGATGAGTGGCTCAGAGGTAAGACCGGTTGAAGCGCAACCACCCCATGGTCCCCACCCCATGAGCTCAAGAGGACTGGGCAGAAAGGAGATATGATAGTTTGCATTGGGAGTTTCCAATCACAAATGCAATCCATCTTCCTCCCCCTCTTCGGCCCAGCTTGTCCTGTCCATCCTCAATTTTGAATAAAAATTTGAAATATGGAAATTTTATTTTATTTAAAGTGCCTAATTATATAAAGAGTGAAATACTATTTTGGACCAGTGAAGTGGTAAGGAGGGTTGATAGCGACGGGGTCTCAGTTGTCCAACTGTATTTCTATTAGACTGAGACTGGGGAGATGGTCACGGTAACCACTGACATCAGTTTGCCATTGATGTGGTCAGGGTCCGCTTCCATCCCGATTCCCGATGCTGTCATCTCCTCCTTTTGCCTAATTAGAATTTTGAATTTAAATATTACATGATAAACTGAAACTGTGTCACGGAATTAATTTAAGTTTACTTATTTAAGAAGTGAAGTGCGAATTGTGAAACCAATGATAAATAAGTGGGGCTATGGCTCGGGGAAGGAAGATTCTCTTTACCAAAAGGACAGAATGACCAAGACGGTGGTGGAGCAACCAAGGGATTTGAGCAACATAATAAGCAATCCCACCACCGAGGTCAGAGAATCGCTTCCCCTTGAGCCCTTATATTTTGGAAAGAGTTTTGCCGAATATTTTCATGAACATGAATGAATAAATTAATATGAAATGTAAATGCAATAGGTCCTTGAGTTCACCAGTGACTAACATAGTAACTACTTAAGTAAATGGGAATTACGACCAGCATGAAACCTTACTTAACTTAGTCTATGCGAATCGTGCACCTTAACATTACATACTTACTTAATTATATAAATTTATACAAATTATGAGAATCGAATTAGTTTGCCCATGAATTAATTTGGACGACATCGGAGATCAGTGAAATATTAATTTTACGGATAAATATTTATTTAAGATTTAAGAAGTGAAAATGATACGGATTGGAAATGGAAAATTGAATTGAAAAGGAAAATGATACTGTAAATGTTATGAAAGTTTTCCACTGCCAGAAGGGCAGGGACAACAAGCTTTAACGTTACTATTGAATTATTACTTATTATTTTCTTTTGCTTTTGTTTTCATGTTATAATTTCGTCCACCTAATTTTACAATTGATTATAATTTTACAATGACCTTACGGATACCGTGGATACGGATTACAAGCCAATTTGGTTCCGAAGGTAGAATCCCGGTGAGTACAATTTTGATCACAAATATTACAGATATTCTTTTACAATTTGATTTTGATTATTTGAAGACCTCAGATTATTATTTCGGATTTAATTAAAACAAATATTGTATATGGGAAGCACCACGATGGAGAGGAAGAATATTATTAAACAAAAGGATAATACAAACTCCAAACTGAAATAATTCTTTTTCTTATTTTTAGGTTTCGTGCACCAACACGATTCACAGAGGATCACTTCACTTCCTTGATCCCCCCGCAAATTCCGAATTCTTTTGGGTGTCTCCATCGCAATCTTTCCCATGAAAATATTATAAGATTTACGGAGAAGAAAATTTATTATATGTTAGCGTGGCGAGTAGGAATTGATGACTGATGAGTGCAGTGCTCCTTCCTCTGCTTGCTGAGAGATGCGTGGCGTGGCTTGGCAATGGAATGTGTAGCGTTACATGTAGCGAATACGTTCTGTTGATGGTTCCGCACGTTGCTCCCAGTTGAGATAGAAGGATGCGCTGAGTTGAATGACTTAGAACTATCCTGTCTGATCCTGTCTTCTTCTTCTGGCTGAAGATGGCTTTGTCCACTCTCCAGCTATTGGAAGAATTAAGGATGAAGGCGCAGTGGCATTTTCATTCCCCTTTCACAATCCCCCCGCAGCAGGAGTGTCCCCTACGACTGGAAGCTGGAACAAAAGGAGAAGGAAAATGGCACGCACACAATAATATCATACCTGATTTTTACGAAATGATTATTAATAAATTTTGTATTATGTGTTTGCTTTTCAGATTAATTTCGAAATATTTGTTTTTGAAAATAAAATTATTTCGTATAATAAAAGAAAAATTCTAAACTTTTGAAAACTGAAAACGATTTGAATTTTATATTGATTTATTAAAATATGAAAATCCATTACTGCATCAAATTCATATTTGCATGGAATTATTAAATTTAAAAATTATTCAAAGGAAAGAGTGAACAGTAAATTTCGTGAAGATTAATCTAACCCCAGGAGGGGAAATGAATCATATTGTTTGACTAAATATTTGTAATCAGAAAAATTCATATTCATAGAAATTATATAAAAATTAGAACGGTGACAAAATACATATAACTTATATTATTATGAAGGCCTATCCGAAGAGAAGTGTACAATTTGTACCATTTAATTTAAAAGAGATAGACCCTCCCACCCGATACCATCTAATTATAAGGTATTGCGAGTGAGGAATACCATATTATGTAAATACATATTAAATATTATATTATATTATTAAGAGTGTAGTTATGTTTTTAGATTTTAAGAGTTTTTAATTTTTATATGTTTATGTTTTTACGAAGATGAAAAGATACTAATAATTTTTAACGTAGACTTCAAAAATGCATCTTGCAAGGATTCTAATTAAGTATTTAGATTAAGAAAAAGTCAGAGAATTTTAATTATTATAAGTTTTTATTGGGGAAACATTTATTTCGGGGGAGCACTTGGGTTCTTCTTCTTCTTTTGAGCTGGATCTTGAGTTGATTTTGAAGACGAAGCTTGAGCTGAATTTGAAGGAGGATTCGCCGGATTTGAAGACGGTCCAGGACGCGGAGCGTCAGGAATCGGAGCATTTGGATTAACTCGGGGCAAATTTTCGGGATTGAAGAATTCCCGAGGGAAAAGAAATCCGGTGTGAAGCACAATGTAACCATCTTCGCGATGCGTAAGCGTGAAACTTGTATTTTGGTTCATATTGTTTACCTCCAGAGTTCGAGGATAATTCCGAGGTGTATTCGGAGGAACTCGGGTCGGTTTTATTTTTGAAAGAGCAGGCGGAGGGGGAGCAGGCAAATCTTCTTGGCCCGGTTGACCCATCCCCCGGACTTCAATAGGCGGCAACGGCAACGGATTTGCCGGCTCTAAGCGTGGCATGAAGACAGCATCAATGAAGGCAGAACGAGGAGGAGGATTAAAATATTGCAGGAGGGCGGTGTTAACAAGGTTGGCTGTGATTCGAAGCTTATTGTAGTATGAGTTGACACCCTCATGCTAAACGAAGTCATTCTTATATCCGGGACAAATTATGAGGATATTAGGAGGATCCTCAGAGAGAACAATCTTCCGAGGAAAATCAACTTTTTCGGATGCCATCATAACTTCGAAATCCTTGTACATAGTTTCGATTTTGAGGGTGGCGGAGACAAGAGCCAATTTTTCTGCTTCAGAAAAGTCTTCCGGTTTTGCTTGAGGATTATTTTTGGCAGGAGCTGTGCTCAGACTGCGATTAGGAGCCAATTGGTTTTCCCGAGGAGAAGGTTCGGGAAGAACCGGATGAATATCATCGGCAATAGGAGGTTGAGGAAGAGGTGGTTGAGGAGGAGCTCCCAGAGCTGCTGACGTAACGGTAGCTGGGGCATCACTCCGATGCAATTTAACAATTTCCCCCAATTTGTACTGGCGGAGATCTGGATCTATTGGAGGCTTCCGTGCTACCCCAGTAAAGGAGCCGAAGGTCTTTAATTTTGTTTGAGATGCCTTCTTGAAGACTCGTCCAGAGGAACGAGTGGGCCCCTTCGGAGCAGCAGCGGCAGTTGAGGTGGACGGAAGAGGAGTAGAGCGAGGAGGCGGAGGAGGACGTGGAGGAGAAGATAGAGAAGGACGTCCCTTACGCCGGACTGATCCTCCCGATTTCTTAATATGATAATTTTGTCTACGGACAGCATTAAGAAATTCTTTCTTACGTTGAAACAGATCAGCTTCTTCTTTCTTTTTCTGGGCAGCCGCGGCCCTAGCCTGTTGTTGCTGAAGAGCATTTTGATATGTTTTTCGAGCAATATTAGAATGAGGATCCAATTTTGACATCTTTTGCTTTTTCTTAACTAATCGCTTCAAAGTTGGCGGATCCCGTTTTGAAGATGAAGCTTTTGGTGGAGACAGAGTTCGAGTCGAATTTTTCCGCGGCGAAGTTCTTCTTGGAGGAGTACCCTCCGGGCTAGTTTTCGGAGATGGTGACCAAGAAGAAGCCGGAGGTTTAAGCGGAGAAGGCGTTCGCGTCGAATTTCTTCGGTGTGGCGTACTACCCGGAGAAGGACTTGCCGGAGGAGATGGCCACGAACCTGGCATCTATTGAAAAAGTTCACAGATGGGGGCAAGACAATTAGAGTTTTGACCTAAGAACTTTGATCACCCCCACGACTGTAACACTAAAATTTTGGTTATGGTTTGAAAGGGCGCCGGTTCTGAACTGACGCTCTGATTCACTTTGAGTCTTAAACTAAAAATTTACAGTTAAGGAATGTAAAGAAGGTTACATTCTTTAAGAAGTTCCGAATTAATTGTTTTTAATTTGGTCACATATTAATTTCTAATTAATTTTTACTAATTTTGGGTACGGAATTTATTTAATTAAGTTTTATTTTTAATGATCTCTGTTAAAAGTTTCTGTAGATTGCCTACATAACTTAAGTCTGTGTGTACCTCCACAGTTACTACATTTCCTCACTCTTTTCTTTTTCTGTTTTGGTTGGAGAAAGGGACAGTCGGCAAAGATATGCCGAATGTTCCCTGTTTCCCGACGGGATTTACATACTGGACATTCCCTAATTTTATTGTTATACTTAACCTGGGTCTCAACGACCATATTTTTGTTGGAGTTAGGTCGCCCTAACGCTGAGCATTCGGCGGTGACGGGTGAAGTAGAATTTTGGGTAGAGGTGGAGGCGATCTGTGCGTCCAAGTCTGATGATTTAGAAGGAATAAAAACAGGATCTGGATCCCAATTTGTAGCTTCGGTAGGACTTTGAGGGGTGGACCCACACTCTCCTGTGTCGGGCCCAAGCCAATAGTCTTCCTGGTCTGAGGGGATCTCCATCTCCTCGAGATCAGTTAAATCTATGTCCATTTTGCTGCGACATACATTGGAAATGTTTTAAGTTATACTTACACCCTATCCCTAACTGAATTAATTAATTTTTCCAATCATGAATTATTTATTAATTTTTAATTTTACATATTTGATTTTAGAACTCTTGAATCGTGAAGTCACAGATCTGAATTCCGATCGTTGGAGTTCCGATCGATCTTCAGCTCTGAGAATTTCGGTTCAAGGGAACTAATTAAATTTTTCACATATTTCTATTTTTACTTTTCAATTTTTAAAGAACTTTACTTTCTGTATCTAGACAACTGAAAGTAAGTGACATATAAACCATTTAATCTTTTTGAATATTTAATTTGGGGATCAGTGCAGAGATATTCTGATTCATTGATCCTACACAGTTGATATAATTATCAATTACTTTTATACCTATGAGTTTTAATTGTTCCTCATGAGTACTTTGGGAAGAAGTTTCCTCCCTGTCCCTACTTTTTATTTTCTGCGAGCTTTTGGGAGTCCCAGGAGCTTGGGATCGAGGGCTCTGGACCAAGAATTTTCGGGTCGCCCTGCGAGATCTAGTGATGGCTCCTGATCGTCTTTCGCTGTCAGAGAGGAGGCGGGGAGTAACTTCGCGACGTCTCCTACGAGACTTAGGAATTTTTAAGATGGCGGAAGCTTGGTCCGCGGTGGTATCATAGTAGTCAGTCTCTTCGGACTGAGAATCAGCGCTTTCACTTTCAGAATTATTTTGAAAATTGTCTCCCGAAGGAGTTTGAACTTTTTTAGAATCTGAATGTTTACTTTCATTACTTAATTTATTTGAGCTTAATTTTACTTTTTCAGATTTCCTACTAACTAATGTAGGAGTCAAAATTTTATTTCCACCGGATCGAGAATGGGCGGATCCTTGGGCGGAAGAATGCGGAGATTTATTTTGTTCCCCCGGACTCAGTCCAGATTCCCGGGACCGGTACGGAGAAGGAGGAATAATTTGAGTTTGAATTTCATTGACCGAGCTTAAATTAACCTTATCTAACTTAGGATCTAACGGAATTAATTCTGAGCAGGTTCTGTGATCACTCAGGGTCGAGCTCGTTCCTGGACGTTCTACACCCCTCGGAGCGGTGATCACATTACCTTGAGTCGAGCTTTCGGAGCGAGCTCCGATCTCTACACTCTGTGTCTGATTATTTATGTGTGTGTTTATATTTTTACTTACATCTAAATTTTCTTTATTACTAGGAAAATATTGAAACTTTTTGTGTGGTATGAATTTCGCAGGCTGTAAAAATGGATTTACAGGTGTAAGTGGACCTAGTCCACTTTTCGAACTTAACGTGGAAGAGAAATCTCTTTCCCCAGTCGAACTGGCGCAATTGCCCTCTACACTTGTGGAAGGGAAAGATTTTTCAAGTTGAGTCGAGCTTGTGAACAAAGGTTCACCCTCTACACTCTTTGGTGGGGAAAAATTCTGTCGCTGAGTCGAGCTTTCGGAGCAATTTCCGATCTCTACACTCTCGGAATTTTGGGTGAGTCTGACCGGCCGAGTCGAGCTTTCGGAGAAAATTCCGATCTCTACACTCTGTGGTCGTTCAAACTTAGAAGTTCCACTTCCTCCGGAGGAGCTAGAATGTGTTTTGCTCTCCGAAGTTGTGGTTGAAGAATTTGTTTTGTCTGTATCGGTGTTTGTGTCTGTAGATGATAAAATGTTTTTAGATTTTGAGGCTCTTTGTGTCCAGGCTTCTGGATTTTGTGAGCGCAAAATCTTACCATCCTGTTTATACCCCCCAGGCGTTCGGCAGAACGCCGACTCATTAATTATGCCTGGATACAAAGGGATTTGATTGGACGTATTAGAAGTTGAAATTTGTGGTTGAAGTACAGGGGCACGGACACCCCAAGATGAATGAGAATGATCTGTACTTCTTATGCTTAATTGTGGCGCTAAAGAGGAGTCACTATTAGAATGACGAGAAAGTGGCCCTCTTGGCGGAATTGGTGTGTAGGAATTTGGTGGTTGGGCTGAGTGGGTAAAATCCCCCCTCGGCTCAACATCTACAATAGGTAAATTATTTATGTATGGTGGATCGGCTGTTGGATCCAAATGTGGTTCAGAGAGGAAGGCGTCATCGGCTGGGACTGGTCTGACTTGGTCAATCCACCCAACGTCGACGGGTGTTTCCTCGTCCGGTAATGGATGTGGATGAACATACTTCTTAAGATTGTGACCATGAGCTAGAAGTAAGTGGCGCTCCGAAAGGCATTCGTTAATGTCTTCGTTGACGTCGCAAAGAAAGTATGAGTGAATGTTTTCATTAAGACTATAAACTTTGTATGGACCTGTATAATGTATTATGAATTTGGCATGGGTTCCGGCGGGGCGAGTGAAGTTCCGCTTCCACACCAGATCACCGATGTCAAATGTGATTGCAGGATAGCGTTTATCGAATGCGAGCTTCCGGCGGAGCTGACTTTCGCAGGAATTGTGAAAAGCCTGCATCCTTACCCGGAAGAGCTCACCAATTCGAACTTGCTGTTGTTCAAGGTCCCATTCGGGATTGAGATGAGGAGTAAGAAGATTTGCTCCATAATTTGGAAGACTTATGCCGTGCATAAGGAAGAATGGTGTAAATTGAGTGCTTGAGTGTTTTGCCTGATTATATTGATCTTGTACCTCGGGGAGGGCTTCATCCCACGCCCGACGGTGATCATATATTAATTTCTTAAGGATGCTCCCGAAAGTAGAATTGACCCGCTCACAAAATGCATTGGAGCTCGGATGATACGGAGCAGTAGTGACACGTGTAATTTTATTTTCCTCACAGAATTCGATGTACTCGTTCGCAATGAACGCACCCCCATTGTCAGTGACAATGCTTTTGGGATGATATTGTTGTACGAAAGGACGGAGGACTTTGAGGAAGTCCTTCCACCCGGTGGTTTTTACTGGGTACAACCAGAGAAATCTGGTGCACTGATCGATTATTGCTATGATATATTCATTACTCCTGAATGTTTTCGGAAGGGGTCCCATATGATCAATAGAAATTTTGTGAAAAGGAATTTGGGGAGTAATCATTACATTTAAGGGACCTCTATTTTTCCTATTAATTTTGGCGTATCTTTGGCAAGTCACGCAAGATCGGCATACATTTACTACTATTTGATGCATATTGAAAAACCAATACTGAGTGTGTAATAAAGCAAAAATCTTATTGTTACCTAAATGGGATTTCCGGTGGAAGTCTCTAGTCACTTCCTCCGAAAAGGGGTACGGTAAGACAGTGAGCCACATAGGACCCAGTGGATCATAATTTATACGTTCGAGAGTTCCATTCTCGTTTAATTGAAAAAGTTTACGGTATCTATTCTCCCCTACATAACCACCTTCGATGTCTTTTTGTAATGAAATAATAATGTTAAGTAACTTAGGATCATCTGTTTGAATATTGAAAAGTGACATGGGATTTTCGAGAATCCAGTATCTAGCCGGTGAAAAATCCGTAGCACGAAGTGAACAGAGTCTTGCGGTTGATTCAATTTCAGGTTCAGCGTCAGAAGGATCGGGTAAGTCACGCGGAGGACGACTGAGACTATCAGCCATCTCGTTGTTCTTCCCTTTTACATGAAAAATTTTGATTTGATAAGAACTTAACTTAAGGCTCCAGCGAATCAGGCGGGAATTAACTTCAGAGGTCTTAAGGATGGAGGTCAACGCAGAATGGTCTGTGTAGACATTGATAGGACGACCTATGACTAAGCTATGTTGCTTCTCAAGGCCGTGAATGATAGCGTAGCACTCCTTTTCCGGAGTAGACCACTTGAGCTGCGGACCGGTGAGAAGATGAGAGTTAAAGGCTAAAGGCCTACGAACTCCATTGATTTTCTGAATGAGGCAAGAGCCTACGCAGTATTCAGATGCATCCGACCATAATTCCATTTCACCTTCTTCGACTGGATAGGCCAATAACGGAGCATCGATGATCAACTTTTTAAGAGAGTCGATTGCGTTACGACAGGACGCGTCAAAATTAAACGGCGCATTTTTCATAAGTAATTTGAAGAGTGGTCTGGCCACGTGGGAATACCCATTGATCATGCGACGGAAGAAATTGGAAATTCCAATAAACCGCCTGATCTCCGTGGTGTTCTTCGGATACGGATAATCCACAATGGCTTTGACACGTTCTTTATCGATGCCTATCCCATCGGCGCTAATACGATGTCCGAGAAAAATAATTGAAGGATAAGCAAAGAAACATTTAGTGGGTTTGAGTTTAATATTAGCTCTGAGACAAATGTGAAGAACTAACTCTAGCCTCACGAGCACCTGAGCGAAATCTTTGCCCCCGAAGCTCGTGTCGTCGACATAAGAGGCTAGAAAGTCACAGAGAAGGACATACCAGATCTTATTCATGATCTGTTGAAATAGAGTACCAGAATTTAGAAAACCATACGGCATAGTTAGAGGACGAAAGACACCTAAGTGATTGATGTAAGCGAGAAAGTTACGGCAACTTTCGTGAAGACCTATCTGTTGATATGAATTAGCCATATCGACGTTACAGAAGAGGGTACAACCCTCGAATTTTGCAAATAATGAATGAGTATTTGGAACTGGAGCTGCGATGGGTTTGACCCTTTTATTGACATCTCGAAAATCGACTACGGGGCGCCAATCTGTAGTGCCCTTGCGGACAACTAACATACGGGAGACCCATGAGCTTTGACATGGTTCAATGCTTTTTCTTGCGATCCCTGCCTCAGTTTCGCGGGTAACCACGTCTTGAAATTTCTTGGACATGACTGTGGCTTGGTGGATCATTGGAGAATCGTCCAACATCTCGATCATAACTTCGAGAGTGGCACCTGTAATTGGATCCCTAACGGTGGCATGGAAATCTTCTGGTTTCCACCCGAAAACGGAGTAGTATTTACTTAGCAATGCACGAAGTTGAAGTTTCTGTGAGGGTTCTAACTTTTCATATATATTGAATTGTGCGAACTCCTCGTCGGAGAGAGACTGGCTCCCTTCAACGACCGGAGGAGGTGGTACGATTGTACGTGAAGAAGGATATTGTTGGAATTCTGTACTGAGTCTAATAGAACGGAGATGATTGTTGTCCTGAGGAATTATTCGATATGTAGTAAGAGTATCCTGAGCGGGCAAAATGAAATCATCATTGTCTGAATTTGCTAGATGACAGACGCCCTGGCCATCCTCAATACTGAGGCATGACTCCATGACGTTGAGTCCAAATTTTTGAAAAAGAGAATTATTGGGTTCTAAAATAATGTCCCCAGTAAAAGATCTATCCTCGACATAAACATTTACTGGGTTGGGACGATCATGTTCAATGAATGTGGGTACGACGGTACAAAGTCTTAGTTTGAAATGAGGTATTAATTTTTCTGCTCGAGAGGACATAGTAGAAGTTGAAAAGCTTTGAACGTCCTCATCGAGAGTATCGTCTGATTCATAACAAGGACGAATAGTCTGGGTGACAGAGGAGTCATCCGACATATCCATGTCCCCTGGAATAATTTCTGATTGAATATTAAGACCATAAAAAGGGTCATCTAATAATGGATTAAAGGCATAAATTACATCTGAATTAATATTGGACTCAGGATCAATACTATCACTTCGAGTTAATTCCTCAGAAACTTTCTTTTTCTTATTCTTTTGAGTTATGGGTTGTGAATGTAGTCTTTTTAAGTTTTGTTTTGAAGATGAAGTGTCAGCGTCGTGTGGATTAGAGAGGAATTCGACAGTGCCTTCATAGCACATGACCCGGGCTCGATAAGCTTTGAGAAGATCCATCCCAAAGACCAAGTTATCGCGGGCTTTGTCGAGTACGAAGAAACCCCATTTAATCCATTGCTGGAACTCTTCGATATAAAGAATGACATATACATATTTGGTTATGACGTGTTTATTGCCATCATTAAGAGATAGCATTGCCTGAATAGGAGAACAAGGTTTAACCTTGTGTTGTAATTCCAGATTAATTATGGTGGCTGGACTAATGGTACTAATTGTAGCTCCTGTATCGGTAAGAACTTTGATATAGATGTCGGATCCATATTTATTTTTAGCTCGAAATTCGCGGCGAATCTCCATAGTAGGTTGAGATATTGTGCGCGCGAATTGAGTGGATCCCTCGGCGGGGATACTAAATGGATGTTCCAAGAGTTTCATAATTTTGTATTTGGGGATGCCATCACAGGCTGCTACCCTAGAATGAAAATCCGAATCCGAATCCGAATCAGACTCAGAGTCTGGTTTTGAGTTCTTACACTTAGGAGAATTTGGCATTGAAGAATACGGAGAAATTTGTATGCTTTGAGCTGTAGCTGGAAATAGAAATGTAGTTTCAGATGTGTCTACAATTGGAACTAAATTTGATATAATATTAGTTGGAATAATGGTAGAAGGCGATTCAGCTGTGCACGGTTCAATTGTTAGTACTTCAGTTAGGGGCTCAGGTGTATCTACACCCCCCCCTTGGGGTTTAAAGGATCCTGTGAATTAGGATTCCTGGTAGATGAGAAAGCAAATGATGTTCCTTGTGGAGGAGGAACTTGCTCAACTGAAGAAATGCTCGGCCCGTTTTGAGTGGTTAAGCCTCTTAGAACTTGAGGCGCCGATTGCATTAATTGAGGTGCAGGCTGCTGATAAGGATGTGGAAGAGAAGGATGAAATTGCTGTTGAGGAATAAATGGAAGTGATTGCGTAGAATATGGTAATTGTAAAGGAACATATTGAGTTTGTGGTTGTGTACCTAATTGTGTGTGTATATGTTGTATGGTCTGATTGAGATTTTGCAAGGCTTGGGCATAGGCTTGCTCTTCGGCTGGCGCTATGCTCCGAGCTGCGGTGTTCTGAGAATTATTTGCATTACTATTATTGTTATTCGAAGCTTGTGGTCTATTATTATTATGGGTCTGTTGGGAAGATCGCGTGTCCTTCGGTTTAGGCGGAGGGAACGGGATCCCCTGATCTTTCAAAAGAATTTGACACCTACGAGTATTGTGCCATTCACTATTACATTTGAGACAATTAAAACGACCTTTATCGTTTTTGGTTTGAGACTTTTGAGCTTGAGCAAAAGATGAAGTGTCAGCACATCTATATTCCAGGCCGTCCCATGCCACATAATAATCCCGGTTAATGAGGTCGCTCGGCTTTTTCTGATAAGGATGAATAGAAGTTGAAACGGTACTCGGAGTTGCTTCGAGACCCTTTAAATATACTTTAGGTTGGCCGTGCGGAGCCCCACCAGGAGGATTATTTGGAGCACGGTGCGACTGGCTGCGCTGAGCTATGTTAATGTGTCGCTGAAGGATAAGTCTGAGAGAATTGATGTCGGTCTCATTCTCAACCTTCGATTTGTAGTGATCAGGCAGACCGTCGATGATCTGCAGGATCTTCTTTTCAGGATCCATTCGAGGATCGATGAGGTCGAGACAAGCGGAGCGAGCGGCGATGTAGTCGCTTGCATTTTGCTTGTTATTGTAAGCAGTGGCATTTAAATTCATTTCGGCCCGTCCGGAGACGTATGACCTATCGAATTTGCGCTTAAGATCTGCGATTAAGTCGTTCCAAGCTTGAGCACATGCCCGGTAATCGGTAAAATCCAATCCGGTCATGTACAAGTGTTTATTGTGATTCCACCATTGTAAAGCTTGCCCAGTAAAAATTTTGTCAAGAGTGGTCAGGACTACGGAGGGATGAAGGTCGAGAAGATGAATATAGGAACTGAAATCAGTAGCCCATTCTTCTGCCTCCTTTTCACCTCCGTATTTGGGCATCTTTTCGGCGCATTTGGATTGATGATAGACATTGTAACCTTGGGAGCTCATGCCTTTTTGTAGCTTCTTCATAATAGGATCTACGATGCCGGCAATCATGGCTACCTCACGGCGAGTAGGAAGAAAAAGTTCTTCATCGGCACTGAAATCCTCCTCCTCCTCCCTGTCTGGAGGACGGAAGGGATTGGTAGGTTCTGGACGACTCGGAGTCGTCGGTGCCTGAGCATATTGTGGAGCAGTGCGTGACTGCGAACGATGGCGATGAGCAGAAGCATTGCGAGCTGGAGAATTAGGAGCTCGAGGTGGAGGAGCTTCTATTTGTAATAATCTGGAACTGCGTGATGGATGAGCAACAGAGGCTTGTGCCTGTGGTTGCTGATTTGGATTTGAAGGAGGAAAAGTTGGGTAGGCGGATGTCGGGCCCGAAGGCAATTGAGTTGGAGGAGCCATATGTGGCTGATGAGAAAAAGTATATTGAGGTTGTTGAGGTTGAGGATAATTAGGGTAATAATTAGTTGGAATTGGTTGAGGAATTTGAGGATAAGCTGGATATATGGGTGTGTGAGAAGTTGGATAAAAAGATTGAGGAGCAAATGCATGTGAGGTAGGAGGATACCCGGTATGCGGTGGTGGTGGTACTTGAGGGTACTCCCACGCATGCGGAGGCTGAATTGGAGCCTGTACCGGTTGAGTTGTAGGTGGAGGGTTTGGCGGTGCAGTTCGAGATCTATTACTTTGTATTGAAGGATCGATAGCTGTATACTGTGCAGCTTGAGGTCGAGTGCCAGGCGCAGTGACTGGTCTTTGTGTACGAGGCTGTTGAGTAACTCTTGGTTGAGAAACCAAAGGAGGATTTTGAATTTCAGCAGTAGAAGGCATTTGCAAACTTCTAAAAGCTGAATTTAGATTAGCCTGATTTGTCTGAGGACGGCTAGGCGTCGATGGTTGTGATGCGGCTCGAGGACCTGAAACAGAATGTGATTGACCTGGGTCAGAATGGTAATGACCAGTAGGTGGAGGCGAAGTCCTAATGAATTCTACGGACGGGTTGGTCCGTCCTACCTCTTCCGGCTGGAATTCTACAGAAGTTGTACCACGACGGAAAGGATTACGTTCAGACCCGTTCTCAACGGAAGTCAAGTAATCATTAACTGTGTTTTCCAGAGTAGACCCAGTGTCAATAGCAATTTGAATGATCTCTAAATAGAATCTCTCATCTAATGCTTCAATGAGAGTTGGAATTTGTTCCGACGGAACATTTTCGGCAGCAAATCTTTCTGCGAGATAAGTATTTATGACTCGTTTATCAGCGGCGATGTTAACATAAGTCAATGACTGAGCAGTATTATTAGAACGATTGCCAGAGAGGACAGTAGTCACAGATTGAGGAGTGGTATGAGCTGTATTCTGAGGCAATGTTTCCGAAGAAGCCATGTAATTATCCGATGCGGGACCAATGGCCTCGAAAGTTTCGGTCACTGAAGATTGACCTTCCTTGTAACCAAAGGATTTAGAAGCACAGACGCCATCAGGCCATCTGTCTGGGAAGAAACCGATAGTTTCCCCTGCTTGAACGACTCGGTATGCCGGACGAGAACACGACCGAATTGTGTCTTTTTCCACGACATATCCAATTTTATGAGTATTTTCTTTGTACACGATTTTGGGTTGTTCCCCGAGGGGAAGAGTACGCTTACGATAAGCTATGAAACCCGTTGTGGATGCTTGATCGAATTGAACTAAGAAACTTTTGATTCGGTAACGAGAGACACTCGCGTTACCTTCGCTCTCGGATTGTTGAGTGGATTCACTATCAGTAGCCCAGGAGGAAGCGGATTGGTCTCGATTTCCCCGACGGGAATAATCAATCCCTCTCCTTGATCTCCCTCCCCGTACGGACCTAGTAGTGCTACGAGAACTTGGGCGAGAACGAGAATCATCTCGATTGAGATCATTTTCCGGAATTTGGGACGAAGTCGAAGCTACGACCTCCTCCAATAAATTCTGATGAGGAGTACCCGGTTCCCCACGATTAGGGTTAGGAAAGACAGTACGATTCAGATCGTGTTGACTTCCTAAGAAACCGGTGGCTTGTGAGTTATTAAGATCTTGTGAGGAAATCTCCTCCCCTCCGGCTTCTGCCATGGTTGAGGGAAGAGGAAGACTTCGAATAATTTTAATTTTTAGACTTTAATTGAGAAGGGCTTTTGAAAATTTGATTCTGACTCCGACTAATGATTTCGATGGCTCTAGAGTTGGATGAACCTCAGCGAACGCTCAAGGTATATTGATCTGACTTTGGTATGAATAGAGGATCGTAGCGAACGCTTCAGATCTCTATGAATGTTATGACCTAACTGTGAATTCACTTCCGTAGCAACGCTTCAGGAATGAATCGAATTATGAATTTATTTGACCTTTTAATTGATACCTGAGAAAACTACTTGACCTTCCTGAATTTTCTAAAACGAAAGGAGTGGGTTGTCCTATTTAAATTAGGGAGGAATGACCTTAAACTTAATTATGGGGTACGAAGAGAAGGCTCTGTCTGTTGGCGTCGGATTACTGTAAAGGATCCGTTCACCTCAGGCAGTTGACTTCTTGAGTGGTGAAAGTCGGTGAAAGGAAAGTGAAGATTTCCTGTGAAAATCCGCTTTTCTTTCTTGAGAACGAGTGAGAAAATTCTGAACTTTGAAGAACACTCGTTAGCTAATGTGAGGCACGGCGACGGGTTGAATCACCGCAACTGTCACCTGTTCTCAAGATCGGAAAGTGGGATTAGTGGAAGATCTTACTTTGCTTTTATGAAATTTTTGATTTAATAAAATTTTATGAAATTTGCAATATTATGTAATTGGTATGAAATTTCTTTCAAGAAGTGCAAGTACCTTGAATCGCGTTGGAGGATTGCTGGGCTTATGAGGTCGGTGCGAAGCTCTTTCCCCTAATACCAGAATCCCAGGTGAGCCAACGATCGATTCAAAGTTTGAAGTTCCACTTCCGGAAAGAATTGATTGGTGAGATCAAATAATGAGATGTAGATGATGAGGAGCATGAAGAGATGTTCTTTGTCTACGATTTTATTTCCTCCAGAGATAAACCAGAGAAGAGCGTCCTTAACAAACAAATGATACTGCTCCCGAGGAATAATCGGAGGCATGTAATCTTAAAGAAAATTGAAAACTGAGCACGGATACCAATTAGTTTCAACCGCTTATATAGGTATGTATGAAATTGAATTTATTTCCTAACCTAGGCGGGAGCGAGAAACTGTTGGTTTCCCTTGCTCCGAATTTATAAATTCTGAATTAGGATTACTCGACTTTGCAAAAGAAAATTGATTTTGATCGGTAAATAATTTGAAAATTTTTCACTAGACTTAACTTTTTAATTTGAAAATTTGAATTATAAATGAAATAATTAACTTATATTTGCTTAACTAAGTTTTTCAGCGATCAACACTCACGACAAGCGAGTGTGTTGAAAGCCGATAATTTTCCCCGCAGAGTTCACTATCCTGAACTTTTAAATTCTTAACTACATATATTTATTTTAACTGCTTTTACACTCTATTTACGCAGTTACCTCAATTACTCATTAAGTTAATCCCTTTCGGCGACCATCCGGTAGTTAAAATAAGTATTTATGAATTCCTTATGAAAAAGGATGGCAATGACAATAATGAAAACGAAAAATAATATAATGATATCGGTGGTCGAGAAAGAAATTAAAAGTAACATCGGTAACTATCGCTAATGAATTTGTGAAAAGCTAAAATTAATTTACTTGGACACCCTAACATTCATGTGAGTGAGTGGTGACTATAGGTAAGTACTTAATACTAAAATATGACAGCCAAAATCAAAATTTTCTACTTTCACCGATTTTCTGGGAGGGACACAATTTGGGAAAATTTTTGAAAATTTAAACTGTAAGAAACTTCTCAGTTGTTACCACTTACGATTATTAATTATTTGAACTGAAGGAATAGCAGGTCAGGTCAACGATGGACAAAATAATAAGATTTCCACAGTAACGGATGAAGTTACAAGTAAGTCACAAGTTGGTAAGTGGAGTTCAGCACTAAAGTTCAGCACTGTGCACTTACACGGTATAGCAACTGTTAATGTGAAGAAAACTGTTCACACGGCCACGGTATGGCTGAATGTTTAGTGCACTACGCGAAAGTATGTACTTCACTGTACGTGAGTGGGAACTGTTACACGAAAATATGTACCTTCAATGTACTTGAACGATGACAAAGGAATTTTCCTTTTATATGATGGTAAATGGAAGACGAGGAAAATTGGAATTTTCCTACTTCCCGGATGAATCTTAGAACCCGGATTTCTCTTCAAACAATGAAGAGAGTGTATTGGTAAGTGTTTTATGAACTTTTCAGGTCACTGGATACTGTTTAGCACTGAAAACTTTGAGTTGCCACTAACGGCCAACTATGCCCTATGCCTTAGCAAGGCAAGGGAGAAATTGGAAAAACTAAAGTCTATTTTCCTTGATTTCTGAAGAAAATGGGGACTTGACACTTACTTATTCGGAAAGAGGATGGTCGATTTGACCGAATTCACACTTTGAATTCTTTCAAAACTCGAAATTTCGAAGAATTTTAGAGAAACACTTTGGAACACTTGGAGAGCGAAAAGCTTGCTTGTTAGCAGGAAGCACAGACACGCGAAATGGAGTGCTGGGGCTTCGGAGATGAAAACCAAACGTATTTGTACATTGTGGGGTGCGAAACGCCCACTAAACGTGTTTTTGGTGCTGGGCCGTACAGTGATGCGGAGTCATCCCACCAAGTGCATGCGAGATAGTGCAAACATCGGCGCGATGGGTGTGGCCATCCCAAACGCCACATCTTATCGTTACGGACCCTATATGAGAGATGCTTATGCATCGGTGCATGTGAGCGTGCTCACGTGTGCGAAATTTATGTTGTGCGACCAACGGGCGGGTAGCGGAAGGATGTCGCACTCCCTCCATCACCACTGAAAATTTGTTGAGTACAGACGTAATGCCTGCGGATTATTTTATTTTATTATGTATTTATATGTTGAGGATGTAAGGATGTCCCTACTAATTAAATGTATGTTTATTTTATTAAAAGTAAAGAAATTAAAGTTTTCCATGTCTAGCATGGACATCCCGGTTTTTCCGAAAATTCGGGGAGGAGGGGGCAGGGTTTTATCCCTACCCCGCACCTTGTGAAACGAGGGTCAGAACCGGTGTCCTATGACCTTGGTTCAACCCCCGAGTTTGCACTCTCCTACCCCAAAATTTTCTTGAATTAAATTTTTATTAAAACTAATAATTATGAAACATATAAATTATATTCTTATGATTATTGAGCTTAACCTATGCATTCATACCTTATTTACATATTTACACATGATGGGTCAGATGGTAGAGTTTATTTTGGGGGTGCCACCAAGTTACATTTGAGGGGTAACTACTCCCGAGGGAATATGGCAGGGATGGAACATGGCTCGGAGAGCCAATGCCTACCTATGTACTTAAACTAAAAGATCACTACTTTGCAATGTTTACTTTTGAGTCATGAATTTAAATTATATATTTTTGCATGAATTAGATTAAGATTATTATTAGAAATAGAATTAGTTTTAAGATTTACTTTCAGCGGATGAGTGGCTCAGAGGTAAGACCGGTTGAAGCGCAACCACCCCATGGTCCCCACCCCATGAGCTCAAGAGGACTGGGCAGAAAGGAGATATGATAGTTTGCATTGGGAGTTTCCAATCACAAATGCAATCCATCTTCCTCCCCCTCTTCGGCCCAGCTTGTCCTGTCCATCCTCAATTTTGAATAAAAATTTGAAATATGGAAATTTTATTTTATTTAAAGTGCCTAATTATATAAAGAGTGAAATACTATTTTGGACCAGTGAAGTGGTAAGGAGGGTTGATAGCGACGGGGTCTCAGTTGTCCAACTGTATTTCTATTAGACTGAGACTGGGGAGATGGTCACGGTAACCACTGACATCAGTTTGCCATTGATGTGGTCAGGGTCCGCTTCCATCCCGATTCCCGATGCTGTCATCTCCTCCTTTTGCCTAATTAGAATTTTGAATTTAAATATTACATGATAAACTGAAACTGTGTCACGGAATTAATTTAAGTTTACTTATTTAAGAAGTGAAGTGCGAATTGTGAAACCAATGATAAATAAGTGGGGCTATGGCTCGGGGAAGGAAGATTCTCTTTACCAAAAGGACAGAATGACCAAGACGGTGGTGGAGCAACCAAGGGATTTGAGCAACATAATAAGCAATCCCACCACCGAGGTCAGAGAATCGCTTCCCCTTGAGCCCTTATATTTTGGAAAGAGTTTTGCCGAATATTTTCATGAACATGAATGAATAAATTAATATGAAATGTAAATGCAATAGGTCCTTGAGTTCACCAGTGACTAACATAGTAACTACTTAAGTAAATGGGAATTACGACCAGCATGAAACCTTACTTAACTTAGTCTATGCGAATCGTGCACCTTAACATTACATACTTACTTAATTATATAAATTTATACAAATTATGAGAATCGAATTAGTTTGCCCATGAATTAATTTGGACGACATCGGAGATCAGTGAAATATTAATTTTACGGATAAATATTTATTTAAGATTTAAGAAGTGAAAATGATACGGATTGGAAATGGAAAATTGAATTGAAAAGGAAAATGATACTGTAAATGTTATGAAAGTTTTCCACTGCCAGAAGGGCAGGGACAACAAGCTTTAACGTTACTATTGAATTATTACTTATTATTTTCTTTTGCTTTTGTTTTCATGTTATAATTTCGTCCACCTAATTTTACAATTGATTATAATTTTACAATGACCTTACGGATACCGTGGATACGGATTACAAGCCAATTTGGTTCCGAAGGTAGAATCCCGGTGAGTACAATTTTGATCACAAATATTACAGATATTCTTTTACAATTTGATTTTGATTATTTGAAGACCTCAGATTATTATTTCGGATTTAATTAAAACAAATATTGTATATGGGAAGCACCACGATGGAGAGGAAGAATATTATTAAACAAAAGGATAATACAAACTCCAAACTGAAATAATTCTTTTTCTTATTTTTAGGTTTCGTGCACCAACACGATTCACAGAGGATCACTTCACTTCCTTGATCCCCCCGCAAATTCCGAATTCTTTTGGGTGTCTCCATCGCAATCTTTCCCATGAAAATATTATAAGATTTACGGAGAAGAAAATTTATTATATGTTAGCGTGGCGAGTAGGAATTGATGACTGATGAGTGCAGTGCTCCTTCCTCTGCTTGCTGAGAGATGCGTGGCGTGGCTTGGCAATGGAATGTGTAGCGTTACATGTAGCGAATACGTTCTGTTGATGGTTCCGCACGTTGCTCCCAGTTGAGATAGAAGGATGCGCTGAGTTGAATGACTTAGAACTATCCTGTCTGATCCTGTCTTCTTCTTCTGGCTGAAGATGGCTTTGTCCACTCTCCAGCTATTGGAAGAATTAAGGATGAAGGCGCAGTGGCATTTTCATTCCCCTTTCACTGCCGTCTAAGTTTGCAACGGATATTTTCATTTTGTGGATATCTGTGTAGTACAGATGGTGGTGGACCCAGTCAATTGCTATCGAAAGAATATTAGCGCCAGTGTCAGTGAAGACCCGTGTTTTCGAAGTCCCTGCGGAGATTGGTGCGCTGTTTATTGTGTCGTCAGGCCCACTCCAGAACATCGTTTCAGTTGGGAAGTGAAAGTCTAAGGCATATCTAAGATATTTGTCTGAAAGTATTCGTGTTGTCTGCGAGAAAAACAACACAAATAGAAGGGGCATGTTGGCAAGCAGAAAATTGGAAATGATGATGAGCGACTCCATCAACAAGCTTAATAATTTAAATAATTTAGTTTCTACGTGTGCCATAGGCTAAAATGAAAATGAGCTGTTATCAAACAAAAATGAAAAACATGCGTAAAATGTTGATTAGAAGGCTTTTAAAAACGTAAAATTTTGTATTTTCATGTTTTTTAAAAGGTGCAAAATGTTCTAATTCCATGCTTTTGAAAAGGTGCCAAATTTTCTATTTACATGATTTTGAAAAAGTGCAAAATGTCAAATGTTCTAATTCTATGTTTTAAAAAGTTGTGAATTGTAATTTCGTATCTTTCAAAAGTGCTAAATGTTATATTTAAACGTTTTCCGGACATATTAGGATATTTTTGTAGATAATTGATATTGGTTTTAGCTATAACTGAATATAGGTTATTTTAGCTCTTTACAGACGACATGTTACTTACATTACGTTGACTTATGGAAATTTGTTGAATGCCCGCATTGTCTTCAAAAAGAAGTGTAGCATTGTCACTGTTGGAAGATTGACATTTTGCTGGATCTCGGGCATCCTTAACGTAGCCGATTTTGCATTTACACGAAGAAGGTTTCGTCACAGCAGAACTGCACGCTCCTGGAAGTGCACACTCAATGTCTAAAAAATAAATAGATTCTTTACAAGTCAAAATTTATTTAACATGGAAATCATGCCTTCCCAAAGTTACACTAAAACCTCGTTATAACGGCTTTGAGTTCTCTGTTAATCAATTAGCCACCGTGTAATTGCAACAGGGGGCAGATTTTAAAGCATACTTTTGTTTAAATGAAACGTGCAAGGATAAGATGCTAATCAGAAATACTAATTAAACGAACCTTCACAACGTTCCCCTATAAATCCAGCGGCGCACTCACAACTAATTTCTTCACCTTTCTCAATGCAAGTTCCGCCATTTAGGCAAGACTCCATCGAACACGTGGGAACAGTAGAGTCTGGAGAATTAATTTGAAATGCAGAAATACTTCGATTGTGGTATTGAAAAAGGGACGTTTCGTTGATTGAGTCACAAAAATCAATAGGAAAAGCGCAGTTAACATACACCGCAGTGCTAGACGACCCCTCTTCGAGTTTCGCCAAAAATTGGTCGAACGTGTTCGTATATTGGACAAGTTCCTTTTGAATAAACTCAAATTTCGTAAATAAAATAAAAATCGGATTTTGAGATAAATTTTCAATGTTTGCTAAGGTATTAATTAGGCCGCCTTTCTCTGAAGTCCCTGCTCCAAAGTACCTGATGTAGCTAAATGTGTTTTGAAAATCTGTACAAAATTTAATTTCTTCTAAATCCCTATCAAAAGCCTGTAATTGCAGCCTCATATTTTCTGGCTCAAAATCAGACTCTGAAAACTGGTCTACTAAATCAGACAAAATCGAATCTTCCTCCAAACCTGATCGAACTTGAATTATAGATTTTTTGACTGTGGTAGTGAAGTTACTTTTAAAATTTCTAAACGTGGTCTGAAGGTCAATTAATTTAGTGGCAGTTTCTTGCGTGAGGCAATTGGGGTTCGTTTTGATTCTGTCGTTAAGTTGGTTAAGTTGGACCTCAGCAGAATTTAGGTTTTGAAAAACTTCAATAATTTTAGTAAGCGTAAATTTGTTGAGTTTGTTAGCTGCCGTAATTTGCCGAATGACACCTAAATACTCTCCAATTTGGTTGATGGGGGTGAGACTGTAGCTGAGGGGGATTCCTTTTCCTCCGTTTAGGTTCTCGACGAGCCTTGGGACTTCGCTTAGCATTTCCTTTACCTGCTGTGCCGTTGTCGGTATTTTCTTGGATAGTGGGACGTCGCTTGTTACAGTCATGTAAAAATTAGACGGAAGTTCGTCAGATGCAGTCAGCTGACCTCTGAGACTGCGCAGTTCTGCCTTAAGCAAATTTCTTGACGTTCTTGTGTCATTTTCGGAAATAGAATCAGGCTTCATTTGAAGTTGAACTGCCACTTGGCTTCCCCAGGAAATTTGAGTGACTACGTGGGTCGCATCTTTGTGCTCCATGATCGCCTTGTTATAGGTGCCCTTCAGTCCTTCTTGAAAGGACTGGAGGTGCTGAACGACGGTTTCGAACTCGTACAATAAAGTTCCCGTCATCTGTGATGCGGGCGGCGTCTTCCCTTGAAAAATACTAAGCGCTCCCCTCAGCCGAGTAATGCCTGATAAAATATTAACTCCAGTATTTTGGTCTATGTCAAAAAGATTAAATTGATTAATGAACGAGTCTGTGATTTCGGTGAATGTCCTTTGCGTTGGATTTTGAATTTTAGTGATAAATTCATCTGGTATATCTCGACTAAACACGCCCCCAGGGATAAAAAAGTCGGTCTTCTCATCGTACAGGGCACCAAGTCTCGCCGTCCGTTTTAGCGCTGGGATTTGAATGCAGCGCTCCTGGGTGGCATTGCAAACTAAAATAAAGAACGAAATTAGTGTTAACGTTAAGGTTGCCAGAATTTGTTTCGAGCACTGAAGGTGACAGTCATAGTGGTTGGCGTTCTTTGTTCGCAACAGTTTTCCTTCTTTTCCGGAACCCATGATGAGGCGAGATTTATGAAAAATTGAAATCTCTGAAAAACAGGAAGAATATTTTATTAAGCAGTGAGTTCTAAAATTACAGAATAACGTAGCTTTGGGCTTACACACTTTTAGCGTAGGGTTTAAATGGAAAATATTTTTTACAAACTAAATTATTAATTATGTGAGTAGATCAAAATACTATACAAAAAAAAACACGGAGTTAAATGGAGCAAAAGTACTAAGACCCGCAGTAGAAAAAGTAATACTTCTGTCAGCAGTTCTCAACCAGAAATAATTTGCAAATCTGCGAAGTTTAAGGTTTAGATGTAACGTTCAATGTCAGTGTGACACGTAGCACAAAGCAAAGCAGAAATGAAAGGAGATAGTAAATAATTAGTCATTTACAGGACATTGCAATTCAGAGGGTTATACTGATAAGCCGATGGGGTACATTTAATTTTTTTTAACATACAAATAAATACAATTTAAAAATACATATACGAAGGAAATACGACTATAGCACACGATACATATCATTTCTGAGTACCTAATTAAATCCTGAGGTTAACTGACGTGGCGTAAATTCAGTTTTTTATCTCGTCCTAAGACGCAGATGGTCAATGTCGACGTCGACGTGGATATCAGACTTTTGCCAGCAGCTTACGTATTGCGCAACCAGGACGTGTCTCTTATCTTAAAAAAAGTAGAACGAGACGACAAACAGTAATTAATAAATTAGTATGAAAATATAAATCTGCTTAATGTACAGTTTTAAATTTAATTGCATATCTGCAAACTTCAAATGTAATTTTGTCAATGTTACTATTTATTATGGTGGCAAATCAACACTTGGCTTGACGTTATTAGTACTAACTTGATATGTCATATTATGTGCTACTTTAAAATTAATTAAAATTGTAGGTTTGTTTTTTTTCTGCTTAAATCTTTTACCACGAATCAAAGTTAAAATTTTTTAATAGATAAAGATTATTTCCTTTGGAATTACTTGGAGTTGAAGAGTTGAAAGATAATTTTGAGCTCTGACCATAACCGCATCCGTCTTGTGAGCTTGAGTAAATGAAGGATGTTCCATAAATAATGTCACCCCAATTGCTACTCCTTCTAGTCCCACCTTTACCTATATTTTTTAACTTAAAATGGTCTAAGTGAAGAGGTCGTCTGCAATTGATGTTGTTTTTAGTAACGATGGGTCTCCCCTACCACAACCATGTTAATGTTTCTTTTTTTTCAGTAGTCCCCAATCCCAAAAAAAGTTGAGCCTCTTCATTGATTGGAAAATCTTCAAATAATTTCCCCTTTATCGTACTTTGTCGAACTGTACAAGTACCTACAATACCCTGGGAATCCATGTTGCCGTTAGCAATTGCTTAACTGGACCAATGATAAATGCCAAGATACATAATATAATAAAATAACACTATCCTCGCTCTGTATATGAGAAACTTGAGTGCGTAAATAGTATGCAAAACAGTAGATAATAGTCACGAATTGTTCATTGTATTGGCTTAGACTACCTAAACGGCGCACTGCCCCAAAAATTGGCAGTTGAAAATGGGGTTTAAAGTATACTGCCTAAACTGCCACGCACCAAAACTGCTGCGTACTTTTATTAAACTGCCCAAATTCTTCATGCCAAAATGAAAAAAATTGAAAAATCATATTGGAAATTCAATAGGAATTTTATCTTACATAATGGTAACGAAAAATTTTAAACAAAAATTAATCAATGAAGAATTGTCTGTAAATTACTTCACAGGTAGAGGCAATCTACGTTGATTATGATTGCATCCCATGTTGAAGATAGCCTTTTACGTAATTGTTAAGCTAATGTCAGCCTCACAGAGTCTAAAAAATGAGAATATTTTTTGGATGACACCATTTATGGACGACCCCTTGCTGAGTTTAGACTTGTTCGTGTTCAAATAACACAGGACCTATGATTTCTGAGAACAATCAGAAAACTGAAAAAGTGGTAATAGGTATTGAGCAAGGTAAAATCCCTACTGAATTTCTCATATGATTATACAGTTTTTTCTTTTTTTATTTTGACTAATTTTGAAAATTTCAATCTTAGATTTTGGCGATAGAAAGCAAACTGCCCCGATTTAGTTATACACGTTGTCATGACCTCAACATTTAGTATGTATATGTTCTGATATCGTTTGCTTCATTTCGGATTTTACACTAAGGAATTGTCCTTGTAAGTACATATAGTTCATACACTGCAACATTAGAGAGACAAATAAAAGATTTTAAGTTTTGTAAAAAGTGGAAAACTTTCTACTTACATGTTTTTGCAAAGTGTAAAATGTTTTATTTACATGTTTTTGAAAAGTGTAAAATGTTCTATTTTCATGTTTTTGAAAAGAGTAAAATGTTCTTTTTACATGTTTTTAAAAAGCGTAAAATGTTCTATTTACATGTTTTTGAAAAGCGTGAAATGTTATTTTTACATTTTTTTGAAAATCGTAAAATGTTCTATTTAAATTCTTTCAATACATATTTTTTTATTATATTTTTAGTAGATATTTTTTTACACAACCTCATACAGATGAGATACATTTTATCTTTACTTTTAACATGCAAATAAATACAATTTAAAAATACATACACGAAGGAAGTAATTTTTTGTTCATATTTGAATAGACTTGTGATTCACTAGCAAAAATATAAGTTGTGTTTTTAAGGAATCACATTCTTAGAACGTCCGTCATTTACGTAACATATTTCGTTATAGTGTCGCATATATTTTAGCTAAAACAATCGTTGTTTAATTTAACTACATTTATTAAATATGACTTTAGTACACGAAATGTATTATTTCTGAGTATTTATATCTTGAGGTTAACCGACGTGGACTAGATTCAGTTTCTAATCTCGTATCAAGACGCAGATGGTCAAAGTCGACGACGAACGACGAAGTTAGACCTTTGCCTGCAGCCTACGTTTTGCGCAAACAGGACGTGTCTTCTATCTTAATAAAAGTCGAACGAGACAGTAAACAGTAATTTCCTAAACCTAAATTAGTATGAAAAAATAAATCTGCTCCATGTACAGTTTCAATTTTAATTGCATATCTGCAAACTACAAATGTAATATTGTCAATTTTACTATTTAATAAAGTGGCGAATTATCACTTGGATTGACGTATTTAGTACCAACTTACTATGTCATATGTGCTACTTTAAAATTGGTTGTATCTACAATCTACATACATCCTTAATTCGATGACTGCTTAAATTTTTTACCACGAATCAAAATTATATTCAAGGATAAAGATAATGTGCTTTGGAATTACGTGGAATTGAAGAGTTAAATAATAATTCTGAGCTCTGACCATAACCGCATCCGTCTTGTGAGCTTAAGCAAATAAAGGATGGTCCATAAATGATGTCACAGTCACCCAAATTGCTACTCCTTCTAGTCATACCTACACCTAAATAGTATTACTTAAGAGGTAAGGGGTCGTCCGCAATGGTTGTCGTTTTTGGTATCTATGGGTAACTATAGGTATTATTGAAATCCTATGTTAAACAAAGCCATGTACACGTTACTAACGATTAGACTGGTGACACAGGATTTATATGGTCCCTAAAATAGAAATAGATTTGGTTGTACATCATTAGGTGGTTATTCCTAAAAGCAGGGCCGGACAAAGGAATTGCTTTTACGAAGCAATTTGTAGCCGTACAAAAACCCCAGTTAGATTTTATTGATGGTTTTCTTTGGCAAAGCAAAATGTTGTATTTACATGTTTTAGAATAGTGCGAAATGTTCTTTTTACTAGATTCACAAAATTGCGAAATTTACTATTTACATGTTTAAAAAAAAATGAAAAATGCTTTATTTCTATGTTCCAGAAACTTGCACAAAATTTCATTTGCATGTTTTTAAAATGTGCAAAAACATTTATTTGCATGTTTTTGAAATGTGCAAAAAAAACTATTTGCATGTTTTTGAAATGTGCAAAAACTTTTATTTGCAAGTTTTTGAAATGTACAGAAAGTTTTATTTAATATTTTCGAAAAATCAAAATATTCGATCAAGTACATATTTTTTGAAAATTCAAGCAGTAGGGGCATAGCCTAGGCTGACCGTATTACCTGGCTGGCCTTGCCTAAAAAGCTGTGTTCATTGTCAAATGCTATAAACCACTGCCGCCCTTTACCTTTAAACCGTGTCCGAATCTCCCAATCACGTAGTACCAACTGACACCTCTATCTGACTAACTCCATTTAAATACGAATATGTAATTACATAATTAGACTGAACAAAAAAGAGGACTAAGGTCTATGTATTTGTCATTTTGCCTAATACATTTACTACTAAATCTGATTGCGATCGGAATACCTCAAAACCTAATTAACTTTCCACGCTTAGTTTGCTGAGCCGTGTTTCATTTTAGAGTTTTGTCTCCTTTACTAATTTGTTCTGGAAGTATTAATATTTATTCATTTATTTTAATTTTGAAATTTTTAGTTGGAAAACCCTTTTATTTTCTGTTTTTTTCAAGTGCCTCCAAATTTATTTATTTGATATACATCAGTACCTACCTACTACCTATGTAATATTATTTTTCTATTACACACTCCTATGTAATAGTTTCCTGTTTCTAATGTTAAAACGTTATTTTATTTTTGTGATTTTAGAGTGAAATCTTAGGGTCTTATTTATAACTGGACTACATTACTATTTAATTTAATATTGTGTTTTGGTTTTGCAATTCTATCATCTCATTTCATTCATTTCTACCTATTTACATAATTTATAAAATTTTTGAAATACTTGGCCGAATTGGTCGAGTGATAGCTCATTTTAAAGCCCTTGAAAAATGAAAAAAATAGCTTTTTTTATTTTCTCTTCTAGCTCATACAACACTTTTTATAGCGATTTTTCGAAAAAAAACGGGTTTTTTCAAAATAATTCCGAAACTGTGAGAGTATTACCTATGAACTCCAACATAATTAGATTCTGCTAATCATTACGGTTTTAGTGATGTATCATTCGTATGCAAATTCTGTGAGTGACCGGTCCAAAAATCATATTTTACATTTCGACAACACTTTAGCGGGAAATTGAAACTGCTTCATTTCATACGGCTGATTGTAAGGGATTGGACATTGAACACAAATAGTGCCAATCACATTGAGGGTGGGTCAGCTAGAAATAAATAACACCCTATCATACACATTGCCGTTTTTTAAGTTACGTTTAAAGTTTAAGGAGGTGACGCACGTGGATGGGGGGGGGGGGGGGTTAAAATATGCTACAGTTGGCTGAAGGACTTCAAAATTTTATATGTTTTCGTGAAAATCGGTCGAGTATTTCTAAAGGTTTTCAGATTATGTAAGTGTGCAGAAATAAAATCGGTCTATTATTTTAAAAGCGTACTAAATTATGTAAATATGCACAAATAAATAATACTGTGAATTAATCGTAGAAGAAAAACAAATACAAAAGCATATATATACTATATCCTACTGCCCCGTATTGCTGTTAAGGCTACCATTAAACAAGGGGCGCAGCCCCTTGTTTAATTTTATATTTTACTATTTTCATTTTAATACAATAATGAAATACTTATTCCTATGTTAGCTTTGTTACGATTTATTTTCTCCAGTTTAAGGTAAAAAAATAATAATTATTGTGTTTTAAATACTTGTTTTTCAAACGTGCAGATTGTTCTATTAATATTTTTTTGAAAACTGTAATTTTTTTACTTGATTTAAAGAATGCTAAGTGTTCTAGTGTGTTGTTTTTGAAAAAGGTACATTTTGCTATTTACATGATTTCATGAGTACAGTAATTTACATTTTCCTGTAAATAATACGTTTTGGTTTTAGTGAAAACCGGATATAGGTAAATTTTATTCATTACGTAGACGATGTGTCATTTGTAGGTTATGTAAAGGATGCAAACCTCGTGTACTCAGGTGTAACGTGCGTTAGCTGAATTTTATGTGTGATAATATGGTAATGAGTAGAAAGTATGTTGTTCATTTAAACATAGAACATCTCTCCAAAATACCAATAGAATAAATCAGATTTGATGTTTGCTAATTTTTAAGTTTAGAGTGAGTTACTGTGGTAAATTGAATTTTTAGATTTGGCGGGAAATTTGTTTGGTAAATTTTTTTAAACTTCGCATCTGAAGCCACGGCATATGTAAGATTATGACGCTTTTATTTATTCAAGTGCAACAAATTAATATTGAACGAACTCAACATTGATTTAACAAGTAATGTACATAGTAAAAATATCGTATCATATAGAAACCTAAAGCAAGACATTTAATACAAAATAAACGTTATGCTACGTTCCCAGGAACATTCGCTTTCTAACATAGAAAGCATTCAGTGTCGGTGATGAGTTCTTGCTTTTGCTGGAGCTGGAATTTTGGTTTTGGCACGTATTTAGCTCGAACTTGAGTAGGCTGCCCAACCAACGTCAGGGGAAGTACTTCCGGAAATAAAGGTTTGACGTTGACGGTATAGATAGTGGGCGGAGCGTACACATTATGTGCTCGACCCGCGTCCGCGTACGCATGAGCATGGGGAAGGGGATGCACATGCTCATGTGGGGCTTCTACAAGAACAGGGGCAGCGGCAGAGTAGCCAAGCGCATGGGCATGTCCCACGCAAAACTGTCCGACCGTTTTCTATCGTTTCTAGCGATCGAATTAAGTCGTCGGATTTTGGGACCTTTTCCGATCCGCTCATTCGATAGAAAACTATCGAATCCGACTGTTACGAAACGATCGGAAAAAAATATAGAATTATCCGACACTTTGTGAATTCGATCTCTGGACTTCGCCTTGTTGACACTGTACCTTAACCTCTCCGCTACGTAGTCCTTATTTAATGATGAAGAAATTAAGCCCCCACTTATAGTGCTTTCGCCTTTCTTAATGCTTTACGTCAGTAATACTTTTTATGAAAAAATGAAATCAACATTAATAATTTGGTAATTACCTACCAGATTCAACGTAATCAGGGATTAATATCTTGACATGTCCAAAGTAGTCAGGTCAAAAGGTCACCAAATTAATTATTAAATGATAATGTAAATTGTATAAAAGTT
Organism: Dicyrtomina minuta; assembly: GCA_949802685.1. Taxonomy (NCBI): domain Eukaryota; kingdom Metazoa; phylum Arthropoda; class Collembola; order Symphypleona; family Dicyrtomidae; genus Dicyrtomina; species Dicyrtomina minuta. The sequence goes on from CATKUY010000329.1 coordinate 133,850, forward strand.
GTATTTTATTTTAATATTAACATAATTATTGTGTAAGTTTTTCCATTTAATGACCATATCAACAATGTCAAAGGTCATAGGTCAGTTATTTCTTAGCCTAATTAGCGTATGTCAATACGGTGACGATTAAATTTTTTGAATCACTGACATTTAAAAAAAATTTCAAGTTTTTCAAAATTTTGAAAATATTTTGGAAAATTTTAAATTTGTTTTCAAAATTATTTGAAATTTACGAAAATTAGTTGAGAATTAAACTTCCTGTGGGCAAATAATAAAGTATGTCAAAGGTCAAATTTTCAACCTGTCGGAAAATATATTATCTCCTCCGATCGTCTATCAACCGATCGTCTGACTATCGTTTTCGATAGTTAACTATAGTTTCCGATAGTTAACTACAGTTTTCCATCGGACACAATAATATCTCGCCGACAGAACAATTTCCGATCGATTCCGAAGCCATATTTTTGCGTGGGGTCCTACAGAATGTACTGCATGTTCACGAGCCATGTAGAGTTCAACGGGCTCAACAGCATTTATTTTAACTGGGTTCACAAAATGTACCGGGCGCTTATCTACCACACTGGGTTTAGAGTAGTGCGTGTGACGGGGCTTGTGGTATCAGCGGCGGACTGGCTGGTCTGGAAATCTGGAAAATCCCAGAAGGGCCGCGGCTCCGAAGGGCCGCTTGCTCGATTAAAAATATTTCAAACTAAATGATTATGTATGTCCTAATTAAGTGGAATAGTAGGTTATAAAACCGTTTAGATCTCCATTATCAGTATTAGGTTGATGAATATGATCTAAACTAATAGTAAATATGGGCTGCCCTATGTTTAATATAATGGCTCAATATAAGGTACGTAATATAATGCAGTCACTTTGAAAATCTTAAACTCGGCTGAGGCCAGAACAGGCCAGAGCGGCCCATACCATATTTCACTAGACCAGACGAGACCGGGCCCTACTAGATTAAACAAGCCCAGACTAAATTAAAACACCCCACACTGGGCCGGCCACTGCCACTACTAGAATAAACCAGACCAGATTAAACCGGCCCATACCAGTCTAAACGACTCCACACTAGACCGGCCCATATCAGATTGGACCAGCCCACACAAGACCGGCCCATACTAAATTGCACCAGCCCAGACTTGAACTTGACTGGCCCGAAAGGAGGCTTATCGAAAACGTGCTAAAAACAAGATAACCCAAATCTATTTATTTTCCCGCGTTTAAATCCATGCAAAAATTTCTGCTCAAACTTGCACCTAGCTCATTTTTTATTCGCATTGACTAAGCCTACTGCGAGGAAATAAATAGGTTTGAGTCATTCTGCCTCTAGAAAAAAATGACATGGGTCGTTTTGGTTCTTCACTGACAATATAAGAGATATTGTAATGAATTTCGACAGTGGGGTACGTTGAAACACAATACTGAAAGTGTTCTTAAATTCCTTAAACGTTTTGCGGCAAATACTAATGCAAAGATGAGATGGAGCGAAAATTTCTGAAACAATCGAACACACCGTTTGTGGGCCAAAAATATTTACGTTCAAATATTTGACATAGCGTAAAAGGAACAACATTTATATTTTAATGTAAAAGCAGTGAGTTTTTAACATATTACCATAATGTGAATTTAAGTGTGCTTGCAATTACCTGGGCTTGCACACTATATACAAACAAAGCCCCATCTTTACAAAATCTTTCAGGCGCGGAATTTTTTAAAACAACATTCTTTAAAAAAATGATTTTGTTATTTTTTCCTAAATATTTGCCGCGCCGTAGAACCTAACATTCCAGTACGATTTTTTTAACATTTGGAGTTTTGTGATCTCTAGCATAATTTCTAAAAAGTTGGTTTTAGATTTCTGAAGAATCAAAAAACATTGTACAGGATAGGCCATTTTTAACGGGCTATAAAAGCCTAGTTTATTATTCGAATATAACAGGCAATATACCAGAACAAAGACAATTTCTGGGAGATTTGTTTGACACCTTATTCATTAACATTGGCTAAAAATGAGTTAAAAATGGCCTAACTAACAAGAATCATTTTTTAGATACATGGTCAATCCTAAAACTATTTGTAACAACCTTGATTTAAAATTAAAGCGTATAACACCGCAGCCTACTTCCAAATAAAACGATCGGGTATAATAGCGACAAAATACCACAAAATATGGCTCAAATGTAGCTTTCTCGTCTTTTTGTGTAATTTCTCATCATTATTCTGAATTTGTCTTTCTCTGAACTATGTGATGTAGTAACTTCAATACCAGTGTTTAAAGTGCGTGGGTGATGTACGCTTTTAACTATCCGATTTAACTTATCACATTTAACCTGGCAGATTTAACTTATGGTCGATTTACCCTATCCCGATTTAACTTATCCTGATTTAAACTATGGCTCATTTAACTTGTGGTAATTTTAACCTATTCCGATTTAACTTGTGGCAGATTTCACCTATGTTTTATTTAACTTTTGTATTACATGGTACAGCAGAATAATGTTGAGAGAATTTTTTTGAATCCTTACGTAGCTTATAAGGCAAGTGTTTTAGATATCGACGAAATATTTTTTGTTGGATGGACCAAGTTCCTTATAGTGAGACTAACAATTTTTATTGCATTATTTAGTTAGCCTGCTACCCGGTAATACTCGATTAAAGTTAAACGGACTTTATTTTTTTTACAAACAATATGAAGCCTTAATCAAAATTCTGTCTTTACCTAATCATTTGTTTACATAGAGACATGCTCATGATTTTTTTTTCAGAATCAGATCTAAAAAAACACCAAATTTTGGACTTTTCTTATTCTACCGGATCGGCCGATGGCGCTTATGGCCAGCATAAGTATTCACATGTCTATAGCTAAAAATAATTGCCATTAAAAGTTACTTCTATAGGATTTTACAAGAAATTTTGTATATCTACAACAAACGGCATTGCGTAGTTTAACGCCAAGTTCCTAATAGTGGCGCGGGATCGAACCCTAGGCCTGTTTTAAACCATAAAATTAAAGATACAATCACAATAAAAAGTATTGACAAGAACAATTTTTCAGTAGAACAAAGCTTAAATCTTAGATAACTTACTATGTTGTACATCAGATTAACAAATTAGGTACCGTAAATATTTTTCTGCTTTTATATTCATACTGCATAATTTCTCTTGACGTCGATACGTAAAAACATCTTAAAATGGTAAAGCAGTTAAAATTAAAAAAGGTTGATAGTTGTAAGCTTGTATTCCGACTGTGAAAGTTAAATAAAAACAAACCTTTAAGACAGGATTTGCACAATTCAAAAGAATAAGGAATTCCTATTTTCAGTGAATTTAGTAATTTCCTTTGGAATCCGACATTACCAGCCCCAAGTTACGTATTAAAAACAGTAGTGTAATAATATGTAATTTTATCGTTAATTGTACGGTTTAAAACAAGATATTCATGAATATTCCATGGCAGTTTAACACGAACATTATTTGCTGTACCATGTAATACAAAAGTTGAATAAAACATAAGTTAAATCTGCCACAAGTTAAATCGGAATAAGTTAAATCGGAAAAGGTTAAAATGACAACAAGTTAAACTAGTCATGGGTTAAATCAGGATAAGTTAAATCGGGATAGGGTAAATCGACCATAAGTTAGATCTGCCAGGTTAAAAGTGATAAGTTAAATCGGATAAATCAGTACCATTGGGACATCACTAAGGACATCAGTGCAAATCGTGCGCGGTGTGAAAAAAAGGATGAGCAATGTCTACAGTCTAGAATACATTTAAAATGTAATATCATTGACCTTGCTAAACCAGTTTAATTTTAATATCAATGATATTTCATATTTTGATTTCAAAATGAAACCAGAAATTTTTATCGTTAGGCTCCACCAACGAAAATTGATCACACGCACTTGATTCGTAGCGACCCCTGGCAGTTGCCTAATTTTTCCCTCTCTAGAGTAACGTCTTAAATTCATAAAACTCACTAAAATCTAACACCAGCAACTAATACAAATATATTATGTTTTCCTGATTTCCTCAGCTTTCTTTCTTTTTAGCAGCTTCAGCTACTTGGTTGACCAGGGCCCGGCGCAACATAAAGCCCGACCCTGGTCTTACTCCAGGTTACAGGCCTCACCGCTAGTAAACTATGTTGCACTCATTTAGTTTTTTTTAGTTCACTAAGCTAGTTTTGGTGGCAAACAAAAGGACATCAAAAACATAACTCTGACGTATACAAGGACATGAAAAACGTTTCCTTAGTAAACGCAAGGACTCCACGAAAGTTTCCTTGGCATACACAAAACGACACGACAAACTTTTCTTAAGCATACACAAGCACATAACAAACGTTTTCTTGTCTAACACAAAGACACCACACGGTTCCTTGGCATACACTAGGACCTCACAAAAGTTTCTTTAGAATACACAATGACACTACAGACGTTTCATTGTCTACACAAGGACACCATAGTTTTCCTTGGCATACACACGGACATCACAAACATTTCTTCGGAATTCACAAGGACACTACAGGACCACAGACGTTTCTCTTGAAAACGCAAGGAAATCACAAATGTTTTCTTGGCGAACACAAGGAAACCGCACATTTGTTAGACATACACAAGGACATTACAAACGTTTATCTGAAATACACAAGGACATTACAAACGTTTATCTGAAATACACAAGGACATTACAAACGTTTATCTGAAATACACAAGGACATTACAAACGTTTATCTGAAATACACAAGGACATTACAAACGTTTATCTGAAATACACAAGGACATTACAAACGTTTATCTGAAATACACAAGGACATTACAAACGTTTATCTGAAATACACAAGGACATTACAGACGTTTATTTGGAATATACAAGGACATCACAGATGTTTTCTTGGACAACAAGAACACCACACTTTTTGTTGGCAAACACAAGGACATCACAAATGTTTTATTAGAAAACATAGAAACACCACACGTTTTGCTGGCATAAACAAGGACATCACAAGCGTTTGCTTGGGATTTTGGGCGATCTAAAGTTCCGTTGGTGAAACAGGCGTTAGATGTTATATTAAAAAAAATCCGGCGCTTCGCGCCGGATTTGTCGACCGTGGGCGGGCCCGAAGTAGATGCTGAGCTTCAACAAAGGCGCAAGACAATTTATGTTACGCTTGAAGGTGGTATAAGATTTATGGAAGCTCCCCTACAATCAATAAGACATACGAATGTGCGTAGCATGTAGTTAAATATATCTAAAAGTTTTTTATAAATTACACCATTCACAAATGACGTCATTTATGAAGGCTTCCTTACCATCAATAAGCCATATAGTAGTACGTGGCATGTAGTTAAAAACCGCTGGAATATTTTTGAGAATTGCATGATTAACAAATGACGTCATTTATGGATCCTCCTCTATAATCAATAAAATATATACGAATGCACGTGGCAAGCAGTTAAAAATAAGTTGGAAAATATTTTGATGTTAACAGTGGGGGTCCTAAAAACTATAATATTTGAATGACGTCGTAAAGTTGGGACTGGGGATACTAGAAACTATGGTATTAGAACGATGTCATTATGAACGATTCCTGACTATCTATAACTCATATAGGTAATTCCGTGACATGTAGTCAATATAGGATGGAAAAACATTTAAAATTGGTACTGGAGGTTCTAAAAACTATTAAATGTAAAGTACGTCATTATGTACGATCCCTCGATATCTATAACACTGAAGGACGTCATTATGTGCTTAGCATCTACAAATCGTTAAATAATTAAAAGGGAGGGGGAAGGGGGCACCTACAATTATGATATTTTTGAAAGACGTCATTAACGGACGTTCCCTCACAATGTATAAGGAAAAATTTCAGAGTTGCTCAATGCAAATACTAATTGTGGAAAAACGATTAGTGTGATCTGAATTAAAAAATATCTATAACTTATATAAGTTAGTTCAATACATGTATGATAAAATAGGCTGGAAAAAATATTAATGGTGGAGGACGTCGTTTATGGACGATCCGTCACCATCTACACCCCATTTTTACAACTGGTGATATCATTCAAATGGGTACGTGCATATGAAAATTCCCCGTTTGCATTATGTTTAACATCAGTGGAAATGGGTGGGTGGGTCAGAAAATTAAGATAGCATCATTTGTGAACGCTCCTTAACATTCAATTTCGTATGGTATTTATACACACGGAATGGAATGCTAAGAGTGAGAAGCGTAGGCCGATCGTACCTGGGTACGTTTGTTCAGTGGTAGGTATGTATAGTAGCGACAACCGAAAGAGAAGGCTGGCAAGGATAAATTTTACATGCAAACAATTGCAGCTTTATCTTTGCCAGCCGCCTCTTTCAGTTGCCTCAGCTTTTTGGTTCAGCCGTTTTTAGCCTCTCCAATTTACAAATTTCTGACATAGGTCCAGTAATCAATTTATTGTGGATAACTGGTTAGACTAATTACAACTAAAAAACAATACAGACCTGCCCAGTCGCATTTCTGGTCGTATACTATTTTTTTTATGAAAATCGGTTGTAACCTGTGACCTGTAGTGTACGGCCAACGGACGGACGGACGGACGGACAGACGGACATGACCATTACAATAGATGCTTAAGCTCAGCATCTAAAAAGTTATTAATAACTTTCCAAACTCCCTTCTATTGCTAGTCAAAATTTTGCTCCTTTTTAAATTCCGGCACCCAAAGCGGCCGCCTGGATCGTCTGATCTCAAGACCAGCCCTGTTTAGAGGTTTTACAACAGTAAAAATATTTTAAATTTATTCTAAATAAATTGTTTTAATTCTACAGCAATGCAGCTAGTAGTATTTTTTAGAACTTCCATAAAATTTTAAATATTACGCTTCAAATTAAATTAAGTTGGTAAAAAATTATATGATGGTTTTTTTGGATTCTAAAGGCTTTGCTTTGTTTCGCCTAATTTTTTAAACAATAAATAGCATGTTTTTCATTTTTATTGTTTTCTCAAAGCAAAGCTTGTGAAATAAAGATTATATAAAACAGCTCATTCGTTTTTGGATTAGGATGTTGAAAGTATTGTTAACAAGGAAATAACGCAAAGTACCCCCACATTTCAATAACACCTATTTTAGAAAATCAGGCTATTTTTAAACAGCACAGATCTAGAATAACTCCAGTGCATTTTGCGTTGTTTGGTCACGGTGATCCACAAAAGTTTAATAAAAGTCAAATGAAACTCTGCTGCCCTATAATTTTTACTGTTATTTTCTGATTTTAATAAAATTTAGGTTTTATATAATCATGAGTGTATTACCCACAAAGTAACTTTGTTCAGGTTTTTGTAAAAACCCTAAATGCGTTTAGAAAAATATGAAACAAACATTTTTGAGGGCCAAATTGTAATAATTTTTGTATGAGAAAAAAAAAGAATTTACATTTTCGTAAATTATCAAGTCGATTTTAGGAAAATTGATCATTTCTTTGAAAGCTATAAAAAGGGCCGTGGCACAATTCAATAAAAGATAATATTTCACTAAACATTTTTGGCTCTAGACAAACGATCAAGCATTAAATTTAACTTACAACATTTTTTTAAACCTATAACCTTAATAAATTGCTGCTATTATTCCAAGTACACTTTTGTAAGTTGTAAACCAGGTAAAAACTTATAAAAACAAAACTTCAATGTATTAACATACTAAAGTAATTATTTTTGGACTGTAGTTTTAATTTTTAAATAATGTATCAATTAGTATTTAATTTTAATATTTTGTAACCTAAGCCTGGCCGCTAATGGAGCTCGGTCCTGGTTCAGCGGACCATCTAAACCACCCGTTACGCCAACCCTGAATGACCATATTAAAATGACGCGTCTAAACAACAATTTCAAATACTTAGTTTCAAAATATTACTGAAAACCACTTTTAGATCTACCTTAGCGGATATCCAAGCTTAAATTTTGGCATTCTTTTTAAGTAGCCCCTTTGGCATCCACCTTGGCTACAATTTCTGCAGCCAATCAGGCAGATAAACTTTTCCGCACTCTATGCTGCTATATTTGCCGCAAACTTTTAGCCGCCATTTTGACCGTTATTGTGGCATCCATCTTGGCCGGCATCTTGGCCGCCTTCTTGGTCGCCATCCTGGCTGCCATCTTGGCCGCCATCTTGGCCGCCATCTTGGCCGCCATCTTGGCCTCCATCTTAGGCCGCCATCTTGGGCGGCTCGATATAAATTTTCCAGGGCCGTTTTTAAATCCCAGTCCGCCCCTGTGTGGTATGGATAGTGACGATGGTGGTCCACGTTGTCGTGATAGGGTTTTGCAATCAATAGGGTGAATGCTACAATTTAGAATTAAAACACCATTTATTTTAATATGTACTCACAAGTATATTTACCTACGTTTTTGGACCGTCGCGAATTTAAAAATGGTAATTTAATGCAATTTAAATTTTATTTTACTTTACCTTTAACTTTAGTAACTGGTTCATATGAAGTTGTATCAACTTTAAAGAAAGGCGCGTAATGCGTTTTGTGAATGAACTGTGGTTCAGGCGACCGAATACTAAAATCCGAATTGTACGTGATACCAGATGGTTGCGCTCTAAACGCTATTTTCTGATGGTGGACCAAACCAGCAAAAGATGATGAGGCTGCAAAAAAGCAAAATTTAAAAATCAAGGTATTTAGTGAATTAAAGTACATGGCAAATAAACGACACTGTAATTGTAAAAACAGTGCGAATTGAAAATATTTAAAATTCACTATAAATTCGAAATTCACTATTTTTTTTTATTTTTAAATTAAATTTAAATTGACAATGTTTCTTTAAATTTTATTTTAAAGAAAATGCGTATAGTACAAAATTTTAATGCAGTTAATAATTCACTGCTTAGCACTGTATTAAATCACTGATTTTGTTTTGTAATGCAACTTCAGTGTTAACAATTCAAAATATTTACAAAAATTAAAATATTGAATTATTACTCACCAAAACAAATGACTAGAATTAACAACTTCATCTTGACTGAGAACCTTTTTACACTTAGTACGAAGATTTTTCTACCTACTGCTTTGGGAAACCAATACCTGACAACTGCAAAGATTTTTGTCAATTTGCATTCATTTATACAATTTTGGTTTCTACTACTGTCACATGGCTGTGCTAGGAGGAAGGAGGAACGCAAAAATGTATTGAGCATCTGCCACCGTTTTTGTACCCTCAGTTTCCGGAAGCCTATACAAATGAGACTATTAAATGCATAATAAATGAACCCCACACGTTCTATTTTACACGTTCTTATGGAGATAAATTAGCGCCAGAATTTTATTGATGCATTACAAAATGTGAACTTCCTACGTAATAAGTAACATGAGACAAAGATAACTTATAGGTAAGCATCGCTATGCGTCTCCTCTCATTGTTTTTATGAAGTGCGCATAAATAACGTATAGTACAAACATTAGAAACGTCGAACTCCTTTACCCTCTCCGTTTTTGGTATGTGCGCCTACGCAAATGGATGGAAGGTTAAAAAATCCGGCGCTTCGCGCCGGATTTGTCGACCGTGGGCTGGCCCGAAGTAGATGCTGAGCTTTAACAATGGCGCAAGACAATGTATGTTCCGCTAAAAGATGATATAAGATTTATGGAAGCTCCCCTATAATCAATAAGACATACACCAATGTGCGTAGCATGTAGTTAAATATAGCTAAAAAATTTTCATAAATTGCACCATTCACAAATGACGACATTCATGGAGGCTTCCCTACCATCATTAATCCATGTATGGAAGTACGTAGCATGCAGTTTAAAAACTCTAAAATATTTTTGAGAATCGCAGGATTTACAAATGACGCCATTTATAGAGCCTCTCTTACTATTAATAACCCATATACGAGTGTTCGTGGCAAGAAGTTAAAAAAAGGTTAGGAAAAATTTTAAAGTTAAAAATAAGAGTCCAAAAACTATGATATTTGAATGACGTCATTATAGCAATCACTGAATATCTAAAACGCATATAAGTAAGTACGTGACATGTAGTTAAAATAGGATGGAAAAAAATTCAAAGTTGGGACAGGGGATACTAGAAACTATGGTATTTGAAGTACGTTATTATGGACCGTGACATGTAGAACAAATTTTCACGTGACATCATTTGCGCGTCACCCTTAACCTGCTTACCCAATAAGGAAGCGATTACATCTGGGTGGAATTGTCTAAAAGAAATTTTTACGTAACGTCATTTGCACGTCACCCCTAACCTGCTTATCTAATGTGAATTCGACAGCAGCTGGGTGGGGGTTTCTAAAAGAAATTTTCAGGTGACGTCATTTGTGCGTCACCCCTAACCTGCTTACCTAATGTGAATACGATTGCAGCTGGGTGGGGTTGTCTAAAAGAAATTTTCACGTGACGTCCTTTGCGCGTCACCCCTAACTTGCTTACCTAATGTGAATGCGATAGCAGCTGGGTAGGGGTGTCTAAAAGAAATTTTCACGTGACGTCATTCGTGCGTCACCCCTAACCTGCTTACCTTATGTGAATGCGATAGCAGCTTGGTGGGGGTGTCTAAAAGAAATTTTTAGGTGACGTCATTCGTGCGTCACCCCTAACCTGATTACCTTATGTGAATGCGATAGCAGTTTGGTGGGGGTGTCTAAAAGAAATTTTTAGGTGACGTCATTCGTGCGTCACCCCTAACCTGATTACCTAATGTGAATGCGATAGCAGCTTGGTGGGGGTGTCTAAAAGAAATTTTTAGGTGACGTCATTCGTGCGTCACCCCTAACTTGTTTACCTAATGTGAATGTGATAGCAGCTGGGTGGGTGTGTCTAAAATAAATTTTCAGGTGACGTCATTTGCGCGTCACCCCTTACCTGCTTACCTAATGTAAATGCGATAGCAGCTGGGTGGGGGTTTCTAAAAGAAATTTTCAGGTGACGTCATTCGTACGTCAACCCCTAACCTGCTTACTTAATGTGAATGCGATAGCAGCTGGGTGGGGGTGTCTAAAAGAAATTTTCTGGATACGTCATTCGTGCGTCACCCTTGACCTGCTTACCTAATGTGAATGTGATAGCAGCTGGGTGGGTGTGTCTAAAATAAATTTTCACGTGACGTCATTTGCGCGTCACCCCTTACCTGCTTACCGAATGTAAATGCGATAGCAGCTGAGTGGGGGTGTCTAAAAGACATTTTCACGTGACTTAATTTGCGCGTCATCATGGACGGTCCCTGAATATCTTAAACCTGTATAGGTACGTATGTGACACATAGGTGGAACAGTTAGCTAAACATTGTAAATTTGAGAATGGGGGTATCTAAAACTATGATATTTGAAGGACGTCATTATGGACGATCCCTAATTATTTAGGTACGTTCGTTTTAAGAAAATCAGCTAAAAACTGTACCGTGTAAGTGGATTCAAAAATTGCTAATTTGCACTATATTTAGAAGCTCCTCACCCACCCTTAACTTCCCCCCTCCCCCACACACACAACGACATTCTGCATATCTGACGTAGCGGAGCATCAGACTACAGACCATTGAAAACTGTAGCTGAGATTGATTGGGCCTTTACTATAAGATATACTTGTACTCGCCGCGCAGAACTTTAAAATTACGTATGTACATGAACATTCAGCAATATGTACACGCCCTCTTGGTTTTTGAGGAAATCACTTCACAAAATTTTGACATGGGTCCATTTAACTATTTACTGTGGCTAACTGGTTGGTTTGATCACCCTCAAAAACAATAGGGCTCCTCTCGCGCGCATTTGTGAGAGTTTAAAAAAAGTTTAAACGAAATCCCTTAAAAACTGTGACCTGTGGAGTACGGCCAACGAACGGACGGACGGACAGACAGACAGACAAAACCATTTCAATAGATGCTCAGCATCTTAAAACAGAAAGACACGTGCCATGTAATTTATACACGTTTCTCTATTTTAATGACCAGATAATATCAAACGCCAACTAGAACTATACCGTCCTATAGTTGTACGTTAAAAGTTTGTAGCCAAAAAAGTTTGAGTTTAGCTCAATAAAACCACCAGGTGCCTCTGCGAGCCGTTGTATCATCAACTAGTACATATGAAGTAAACACATAGAGGAAGGGGTTCATTTTAAAAACTATCAAATAGAATATTTATCACTTTCCTAAAAACAAGTAAATAGAACATTTTTAACTTTAAAAAGTCGCAATTAGGAAGTTTTAGCACATTTAAAAAACAATAAAAAAAAACATTTACTACTTCTATTAAAATACGTAAACAGAATATTTTGAATTTTTAAAATAATGCAAAAAGGGAGTTTAAGCACATTTTAAAAAAATATGAAATAGAATATTTACCACTTTTCTCAAACCATGTAGATAGAACATTTGTAATTTTCAAAATAATGCAAATAGGACTTTTTAGCACGTTTCAAAAACATTGAAACAGAATATTTACCACTTTTCTTAAAACATGTAAATAGAACATTTTAGCTTACTAAAGAAGCCCTTTATTACAATACATTAAATTGTGGATTTTATAAGAAAAGAAATAGCTGCCTAAAATGCAAATTCCCGCATTCTTACAATTAGTTATTCACTGGTGTTTATTAAAATAATTTCAGACAATAATGCAACGACATAGAAGGCCAAATATTACCGGCATCGACTTGGACTTCCAGGAGAAAAAATTGTTTTGCTGTCAGACTGATGACACCAAAATTGACAGTAGGTCTTAATGAAGGAAATAGTGAAATTGTTACTATGACAGAGGAGCCGCTTCCTGGCCCAGGCATCCTTGCAATTAGTTACAACTGGATATACGAAAACATGTACTGGACAAATGCGAGTGAAGTATGTGTCACTAATTAAACAGGACCGATCAGAAAATGCTAATCAGCGATGGACTTTCCTGGACATTTTCAATCGCAGTAAATCCATTGAGCGGGTAACGTGTGATTCAAATTTAATATTTTTTATTTTTGTACCCAAGCTTGTATGATCAAGCCATCTCGTCTGTGAAAAACTAAATTGGCAGAAATCTAATTTAAAATACAATCAAAATGAGCTACGTTATATAAACAAAATTAAAAACATGCCCTAAATAATAATAAGTTAAAAAAAACGTAAATGTTTTGTTTTCATGTTTTCAGCGTACGTATAATGTCCAATTTATGTTTATACGAAGGTGAAAAATATTCCAATTCATGTTTTTGAAAATGTGCAAAATGTTCTAATTCTATGAATTTGAAAAGGTGCAAAATGTTTTAACTCTATGTTTTTGAAATAGTGCAAAATGATGTAATTCCATAATTTTAAAAATTTGTATAATGTTCTAATTCTATGTATCTGAAAAAACTTCAAAATGATGGAATTCCATGTGTTAGAAAAAGTGCAAACCTTTTAATTTCATGTATCAAAAAGCTGCAAAGTTTTCTAGTTTCATGTATTCGAAAAGGTTCAAAATTTTGTATATCTATGTTTTAAAAATGGTGCAAAATGATGTAATCCCATGTTTTCGAAAATGTGTAAGGTGTTTTAATTCCATGATTTTCAAAAAGTACAAAATGATCTGATTCCATTTATTCGAAAAGGTGCAAAATGATGTAATTTCATGTTTTCAAAAATGTGTAAGATGTTTTAATTCCATGATTTTCAAAAAGTACAAAATGATCTGATTCCATTTATTCGAAAAGGTGCAAAATGATGTAATTTCATGTTTTCAAAAATGTGTAAGATGTTTTAATTCCATGATTTTCAAAAAGTACAAAATGATCTGATTCCATTTATTCGAAAAGGTGCAAAATGATGTAATTTCATGTTTTCAAAAATGTGTAAGATGTTTTAATTCCATGATTTTCAAAAAGTACAAAATGATCTGATTCCATTTATTCGAAAAGGTGCAAAATGATGTAATTTCATGTTTTCAAAAATGTGTAAGATGTTTTAATTCCATGATTTTCAAAAAGTACAAAATGATCTAATTCCATTTATTTGAAAAGGTGCAAAATGATGTAATTTCATGTTTTGAAAAGGTGAATAATTTCTAATTTCTTTTTTTTTAAAAAGGTGCAAAATGATCCAATTCTATGTTTTGGAACCGATGCAAAACGTTGTAGTTCTATTTTTCGGAAAGGTGCAAATTTTTTTAATTCTATGTTTCAAAAAGGTGTGAATTGTTGTTATTTTATGTATTTAAAACGTGTAAGATGTTGTATTTAATTACAAGCTCTTAAAAAGTGTAAAATATTCTTTCTGACCCGTGTGAAAAATTTTGTGTCGTCTTATGCAGAGCACGACATAACTGCTAGTGCAGAATGGTTTGTGCACAACATATCGTGTCTTATTCTGCATACTGGGTTATTTGTATAATCTATTGTGCACAACTTTAATGCACACAATTTTATGCATAATGTTTTTTTCTTAATTGTGCAAAAATCTTTCACCTCAGTTTATTTGCATAAAATTGTGTGCATGTCAGTTTATGCATATAGATTTATGCAAATATTTTTATTCAAAATTTCGTCTGACCTTTGACCTTTGGTCTGATATAGCGTAGTAAACTAGTGCACATTTAGAATTTTAACTTATTCGTTATGCACATTTTGTTGGAAAAATGTTTTGTTGAAAAAGCAGTAAAATTATCGATTTTAGTGCTTTGAAAGGCTGACCTATGACCAAATTGACTTGGTTAAGATGTTTTAATATAAATTATTGATTGAAGCATGCAAACTCAATTTTAAGTAGTTAAAATGAGTATTGAAACTATAACGTTGGTATAAGTACAAATAATATTCCTCATTCATATAATAAGTACAGGTGGGATAGAGGTTAAGGCGGTACGAGTTAAGGCAGAGGTCGTTGGTTCGAATCCTCGGGCCGTGATAATAATTTTGAGTCGAGCTATTTTTTGTGCGTAAAAAATTGTGCACAACTTATTCTGCACAGTTCATTGTGCAGCTAAAGCAGCCAATTTTCGCCACGTTTGCATCCTGCAGACTTTTTTATGCACAATATAAACTGGACAATAATTTGTGCACGAAAAGCAGCCAATTTACGCCATACCTTTAATGCATAAAAGGCAGGCCCGGCGGGACGGATGGTTCAAAGTGGATCAGAAAACCAGGGCCGGGCTCTCTTAGGGGCCGGGCGCGGGCTCACATGTCAATGTAAAGCTTTAATAAAAAGTACTGCTTATTTTTGTATCTAAACATCCAGCTACATTAAAAAATTTCTAGTAATTTCGTAATTTAAAAGATGCACATCGTCACTAGTGTTATCTAGATTATAATTTTCTAAATTTTGCAATTTGTTGCAAAAAACTCAAATTCTTGGCGTTTATAAGCTTTGTGCGTAAGTTTTTTACTGAGGATTCGAATTGTGTAAAAGTGACGCCTAGCAAAACAAGGCCTTATAAAAAAACAAAATAGCGGCTTAAAAACTGAAAAAGTAGAAGGCCCAAAAAAATCAACTTGAACCAGGGCCGGGCTACGTGTCGCGCCGGGCCTGATAAAAGGACACAATATTTGTGCAGAAAAAAACTAAGATTTTCTATACGGGGAATGCTTCTTCAGCTTATTTAGATAGTTTTGTAGATTTGTAGTTGATATTTTGTTTAGCTAAAAATGAACATAGGTCAATATAGTTATTTAGTTTTTCACATTACAGGCAATATGTCACAAAATATTTATAACTAACACTTTTTTGATTGAATTTTTATCAAGCTGGATGCATTGGGTTGACAGTGACCACCACCGCATTGAACGATCAGGAATGGACGGCTCAAGAAGAGAAGTAATTCTCAGCACAGACCTAATTTATCAAGGCGGATTAACAAATGACTTTGACGAGAATCAAATTTACTGGACACATTATGAGCCCAGCTCCATTTCCTTATCAAACTTTGACGGCTCTGACCGGAAACTCGTTTTTACAGGAAATTAACCTGCATTTATGGGCAGTTTTTTCACCTCAATTACAACCTTTAGGAACACATTCCATTGGATTGATTTTTCCAAGTACAGAATTTACTCAGTCAACAAATGCGATGGTTCCAACTTTGCTGTAGAAAACGATGTGGGTTTATCAGTTACACAGAAATACGATGTTTATTTTTTAAATAAAATTTACTTTTTCTTCTTATCATTAAATAATTTTTTTATTCTTTTAATATGTTTTCAACAGAGGAACTTATTTCGTGGAATATAAAAGCTTACGACGCAACGTAACAAAACAGCCACTTGGTGAGAATCACTGTTCAAAACGGATTGACCAATGCTCACACTTTTGTTTTCCGGTACCGGTTCCGGTTTTGCCCGCTCCAAATAATGACTTGACCGTCTCTACTACTTGTGCCTGTCCAACTGGACTGAGTGTTTCCACTGCTGATGGCATAAATTGCATTTTGCAAGAAAAAATTTTGTAAATTCGATAGAGATTGAATAAATGTAGAAAAATGTGTCGTGAATCCTAACCTAAATATAAATAAATACATTTAATAAAATAAATTAGATTTAGTGACATTACTCAATAATATTCATACATGTTGCGTGAGTTAGCGGTAATAAAATAAAATTTTAAATTTGGCGGGAAACATTTAGAGAAAAATGTGTTTTTATTGCGGCCAGTACAAGCCACTTTCGCTGCCTGAATTTGCATGAAGCATGTACATAGAATGTTTCGTACTTTTTATAAATATGCAAAAAACTTCTGTTTGTTGCGTTATGAAAAAGCAAGCATACAATTAGCTTTTTTGAAAAAAAACATATAAGTACAGTGTTTTAGACTTTTCAAAATTGACTAATTTAAAATTTTATAAAACACGTGAAAACAAAATTCTGATTACTGAATCTAAATGGTACGTTCCGGACGTGTCAAATCTAGTCTGGTCTGGTCCGATGATTTAGAACCAGACCATATTTTACTGGACCAGACCAGACCATAATATATCTTCCCTGTCCGACCATACGCAAAATGTTTAAGGAAATTAAAAGTGAATAGTCATGTATTCAGGGTTTGGTTGGCAGTCCTGAGATCTCGTACCCTAGCGATCGTACTCTATGTATCCGTACCCTGGCCACATTTATACACTTATAATTTGTACCTTATTGTAAATACACGGTGATGAACATTCCAGAACATTTTAGAAATCAATGCGCTTGGGTACGAATAAAGAGGGTACAAAGAAAAGAGGGTAACATTTAAAAAGAATATTATTATTTTAAATATAGTCTTACTTAATATCAAGCAATTAGTCTAACGTGATCCAGTTAAATACATTTATTAAATTATTTTATTTTACTGCGTTTAAAAGTTTTTGTGACTGGTGAATATAAAGTTGTATGAACAAGAAAGAACCCTAATACAAGGTGCGTAGTGCGTTTTATGAATGAAGTGTCGCTTAGGTGCTCGATTATTAAAGTAATTAAAATGTAATGCCTCTTTCCAAGCCATGTAAATAAAAAATTTAGCACCTTTTAAAAACAAGTAGTTAGAACATTTTGCACATTTTAAAATTACCTGAATAAAACACAGTTTGCACTTTTTAAAATCATCCAAATGTCCAAATACATTATTTACCATTTTTAAAACTACTGTTAATTAAATGGCATTGCACGCATTAATCGAAGTCACTATTAATTTGCCATAGCTTATTGTGTAGCTTCAATAAAATATTTTGATTCCAGCTGAAAATGTATAATATCTACTTTGAATTCGCGCTGACTTACTCAAGAATGAATTGTAAACTTAAAAAATTTTAAAGTTTATATAAGATGTCTATACAGTACATAATTATTACTTTATTTATGACTCATCAACATAAAGAATAATTAAATCAAAAATTACAAAATAATATAAAGCTGACTTTAATATTAAAGTTGAAAATTTCCACATGGCAGATTTGACAGTTTAGCAAGAGTGCTTATTATTACTATCAGGATGGTCCATAAATGACGTCACTTAAATTATAACGATTTTAGATCGAATACATGTACATACTAGTTGACTACCTGAGTTGCTAACTATTTCTCAAAGATCTAATACCATTCTCAATGAATCAAAATAAGAACGGGTGAATGTCAGATGCGTGTAGCGTGTGATAGGATCAGCCAGATAATAGTATTGAAATGAAATAATTAGCGCGCCGCTTTATGCGCTGTTTGAATAAGGCGCAGAAGATAGTGGGTAAAACCATATTAACATATTCATATGGACTTTTGAACAAACCAATAAATACGACAATGTTCCACTATTCACAAACCTGCATTAACCATTACTATATCTTGCGTACAGTCCACTCCCTACATAGCGTACCTCCTCATAGTGGATACTTCTACATAGCGTACTGAGTTTTTATCCCTGGCTAAACTCCTATGCTTTCTATGTTATAATACTTCTACGTAGTGTACCTTTACATAGTGGAAACCTCCTTATAGTTTACTAATTTTAGAGGCCCAAAATAACGTTTAAGTGTAAATTTTGTCGCTACATAGTGTACTTTCAAAAATTCAAAAAATTTTAGCGCTCAGTTAAAAAAGTTACTATTTTTTTTCTTCATGTAACTGATTTTTCGAACTTATTCAATCAAAATTACGAAACATATTCTTTGATTTATTTGTTTAGAACCAATATTAATTTAAACAGTAGGATTTTTTATTGTTTTCATCTATAATACTATTTTTTTTAAATCTGTACTTTCTACATAGTGAACTCTCCTCATAGTGTACTAATCTTGCTGGTCCGCTGAAGTACGTTATTTAGAGAGTGGACTGTATTTTATAAATACTTAAAACATAAAACATTTTTTACACCTTAAAAACATAAAAATGGAACATTTTACGTTTTTAAAAAATACTAAAACAATTATTTCCGAAACATTAAAAAAAACAAGAATCTACGTTTTCAAGAAGCTTGCCATCAAAATTATCGACAGCGAAGTATTAAAATGGTTTGCTTTCACTTTTTGCTAAAAGCAAATTGGTTTCCTTCCAGTTTTGGTTAAAAGCAAAATGGTTTCCTTCCATTTTTAGCTGCAGACAGCCTTTATACAGGTATAACCACACAGGAAAGACGTATTGCATGGTTTTATTGGGTGGGTGCATAAATGACGTCACGCAAATTAGGGGTCGTCCACAAATGACGTCATGAAAATATCCCCATTTTAGGAACCGTATGATATCACTATCAGTATCAGAAGCTTAACCATTATGTTCATGGCTATCTTCATCTTCAACATTGGGTATGATCGATATATAAGTTAACCTATTTACACTACCTGTGATGTCATTTATGGACGATCCCTTACCACTGTTTTAGAACCTACCCATCCTCAAATCACTTTAACAGTAAGTAAATGGCACGTTTATTATGGATTTTATTAATACCTGCCAAAGCACACTGACTCTATTGATAATATAATATGTAGGAGATCCCAAGGTTTTGGCGACAAAAAAATTTTTTCGCCTTCTTATAATCAAAATTATCTGTAAATTTCGCTTTTTACACTGCATACTTTTGTTTTACTTACTATTTTTGTGGTATACTTAACTAGAGATACCTACATTTATTACAAACTACGACAAATTTATCGTAATCCTAAAGGAACTAATGGAACAATATGATTGCACTTTTTAAAATATGTTAATATAATAGTTTGCACTTTTCAAGCATAATTATGTGAATAGAACATTTTTCACTTTTAAAAAATTTTTAAATAGACCATTTTCAGCTATTTTAAAATATTTCCATAAAACATTTTACAATTTTAAATAATACTATACGCTAACATTCGAAGCATCTTTCTAGTTCATTGTTTTTGAGACATATAGCTCATTTAGACTCTAGCTTAAATTGGATGTGGGTCATTTTGAGTCTTCCCTCACGATTGACCATGACCATGTACCAATGATTTGGATCAATTACGCTTTCGGATGTACTTGGGCAAAAGCTCGTGTTCACTAACGATACTATTTTCATAGTTAATTTTGTAATACACGCAGTTAATGATATGAAGATAGCCCATGTTGAAGATAACCGTTTACGTAAT
>CATKUY010000330.1:5000-70000 GCA_949802685.1 Dicyrtomina minuta
TAGATAGTTCTACAAATAGTCGAATTTAGGTTACTATCAATAATATAGAGTGAATTCCTAGACTCTGTGGTCTTACTCACAACTTTCGCCGATTTACCTCAACCAAAAGCAGCATAGGCAAAAACCATGTGATCAAACAAAATCTACACAGCTTATCCTTAACAAATTGGCAGGTTTTTATTTCTAAAACTGCACAAGTCCAATCCAAGGTACTTGATATACAAGGCCTTTAAAACGGAAAGCGTGACTTTGTAAAGACATAATTTGCCAATTTACAGATGTGTTCTGAGACCATGTTTTTCAAGTTGAATGTTTTTACATGCAAAAAATTGCTGCATATAGTTGCACCTTAGAAATTAATGAATTAGGCAGATTTTATAGATAGTTCTACAAATAGTCGAATTTAGGTTACTATCAATAATATAGAGTGAATTCCTAGACTCTGTGGTCTTACTCACAACTTTCGCCAATTTACCTCAACCAAAAGCAGAATAGGCAAAAACCATGTGATCAAACAAAATCTACACAGCTTATCTCAAACAAATTGGTAGGTTTTTATTACTAAAACTGCACAAGGTAAATTCAAGGTACTTGATATACAAGGCCTTTAAAACGGAAAGCGTGACTCTGTAAAGACATTATTTGCCAATTTACAGATGTGTTCTGAGACCATGTTTTTTAAGTTAAATGTTTTTACATGCAAAAGTTTGCTGCATATAGTTGCACCTTAGAAACTAATGAATTAGGCAGATGTTATAGATAGTTCTACAAATAGTCGGATTTAGGTTACTATCAATAATATAGAGTGAATTCCTAGACTTTGCGGTCTTACTCACAACTTTCGCCAATTTACCTCAACAAAAAGCAGCATAGGCAAAAACCATGTGATCGAACAAAATCTACACAGCTTATCTCAAACAAATTGGCAGGTTTTTATTTCTAAAACTACACAAGTCCAATCCAAGGTACTTGATATACAAGGCCTTCAAAACGGAAAGCCTGACTCTGTAAAGACATTATTTGCCAATTTACAGATGTGTTCTGAGACCATGTTTTTCAAGTTGAATGTTTTTACATGCAAAAGTTTGCTGCATATAGTTGCACCTTAGAAACTAATGAATTAGGCAGATTTTATAGATAGTTCTACAAATAGTAGGATTTAGGTTACTATCAATAATATAGAGTGAATTCCTAGACTCTGTGGTCTTACTCACAACTTTCGCCAATTTACCTCAACTAAAAGCAGCATAGGCAAAAACCATGTGATCAAACAAAATCTACACAGCTTATCTTAAACAAATTGGCAGGTTTTTATTTCTAAAACTGCACAAGTCCAATCCAAGGTACTTGATATACAAGGCCTTTAAAACGGAAAGCGTGACTTTGTTAAGACATAATTTGCCAATTTACAGATGTGTTCTGAGACCATGTTTTTCAAGTTAAATGTTTTTACATGCAAAAGTTTGCTGCATATATTTGCACCTTAGAAACTAATGAATTAGGCAGATTTTATAGATATTTCTACAAATAGTCGGATTTAGGTTACTATCAATAATATAGAGTGAATTCCTAGACTCTGTGGTCTTACTCACAACTTTCGCCAATTTACCTCAACAAAAAGCAGCATAGGCAAAAACCATGTGATCAAACAAAATCTACACAGCTTATCTCAAACAAATTGGCAGGTTTTTAGATGCTGAGCTTAAGCATCTATAGGAATGGCTATGTCCGTCCGTCTGTCTGTCTGTCTGTCCGTCTGTCTGTTCTTTATGCGCTACAGGTCACAGTTTTTAAGCGATATTCGTCAAATATTTTTTGAATGGCAACAATGCGAATGTAAAGTACCCTGTGGTTTTTGAGAGCGATCGAACTAACCAGTTTTTCACAATTAACAGTTGACTGGACCAACTTGTTTAGCCATTTAAAAGCATTGGAGAAAAACGGGTGATTTGCCGCTTTGCATCAGCCAAATGCACCAGCTAAATGGTTTCCTTACAGGCGCCAGTCAATGCACCAGAAACATGCACAAGTCATCAGCACAAGCTACCCGCAAAAGTTACCTGCACCCACAAAGTATCCCTAAGGGGGGAGGTGTACTTGGGGTCACCCACAAAGACGTCCAAACAATCTCAACTATTTTTTCTTAAACCATGAAAAAACTTTAAATACTTGCACCTCCCACCCACAAAGTATCCCCTAAGGGGAGGTGGTGTACTTAGGGTCACCCGCAGATGACGTCCTTAAAATCTAATTTGTTTTCGCTAAAACCATTAAAAAACTTCAAATACTTGCACCCCCACTCTCAAAGTATCCCCTATGGGGAGGGGGTGTACTTGGGGTCACTTACGAATGAGGTCCTAAAAATCTTAATTTTCTTCCTAAAGCCATTAAAAAACTTTAAATACTTGCATCCTCTACCCACAAAGTATCCCCTGAGGGGAGGGGGTGTACTTGAGGTCACCCACAAATGACGTCCAAAAAATCTTAATTTTCTTGGTATAAATAATAAAAAACTTTAAATACTTGCACCATCTATCCACTTAGTACCCCCTCAGGGGAGAGGTGTACTTGGGGTTACTCACGGATGACGTCCCAAAAATCTTAATTTTCTTGCTAAAACCAATACAAAACTTTAAATACTTGCACCCCTACCTACAAAGTATTCCATTAGGAGAGGGCGGGGGGGTAACTGGGGGTCACTCACAAATGACGTCCCAAAAATCCTAATTTTCTTGCTAAAACCATTAAAAAACTTTAAATACTTGCACCCCCCCACCCACGTAGTATCACCTCAGGAAAGGAGGGAGTACTTGGGGTTACCCACAAATGACGTCCTAAAAAATCTCAACTGTTTTTGCTAAAACTAATAAAAAACTTTAAATACTTGCACCCCTGACCCACTAAGTATCCCCTTAAAAAGGAGGGGTGTACTTAGAGTCACCCACAAATGACGTCCCAGAAATCTTAATTTCTTTGCTAAAAATATTGAAAAACTTTAAATACTTGCATCCCCAACCCCACGAATTATCTCTTAGAGGAGGGGGGGGGTTTAGGAATTAAAACAAGTCACAATCTTAAAAATATAAATATTTCTTATACCTTATGCTTTACCAACCTCAAACTAATGCTTTCCTACTCAAAAAATCATCCTTTTTAGGTTCAGAAGAGCGGGAGGGGGGGATTCAGGATCAATCGTTAAATACGTTCAAAAAGTTTAAAGCCTCGAACCTAAGGTTGGAATGGAGCACGCGACACCTAGATTCCCGTCTACAGCAATGAATTAGTAATGGCCTGAGCTGAGAAATCTCTAATACGAATCTGTAAGCGTGTCAGATATGCAACACATAAGATACATAGAGTCCCGTCAGCAAGTTAGCTTTGTTTCCTGTCGTTCCAAGAGAAAGTCCTGCTACGTTTCGTGTCTTGCAAAAGAGCCTGCTGCTTTTTGTTTTGACGACGTTAAGGCTGGTAGGGGTCAGACACAAATGGCGTTGCTTACCATAAGAGTGGGTCACTTGACATTCCACCGTAAGGGCATCCATTCAAGCAATGCCTGAAAAGGTGACAAGCAGTTGGGTAGGCTTATAATTTTAGTAAATTTATGTGTCGTCATTTGCGTCCGTTCCCAAAGCTGGTCAAGCATACGAACTTAATATTTTAGGTTTGCTTTCTTGTATTTGAATTACACTCGGAAAAATCTATGCCTATCTGCATCGAGCACGGAATGTTGGCAAAAACCAATTGCAATATACCATGATATATTTAACGTAGAATGAAAAACGGGTGAAATTCACGACTTTTTAACTTTATGCTGTAAACATACGCACGTTAATAGTACAAGGGAAGTGACCGTTCATAAATAACTTCATTATAAATTTCTATTTAAGAAAAACCACACCAACTATTTTTACTTTATGCTGTGAACAAACGAACGAAGCTTATAGATAGTTGATGACCAACCAATAATGGCGTCATTCAAATTTTTCAATTTTAAAGAACATAGTTTAACCAAATGGCACGGAGTTCGTAATTTTTAGTGTCGACTAAATATTATACATAAGTTATTTATAAATTATATTTCAACTCCGAGGGTTACACAAGTTAGGAGCCATGCAAGGATCATCTAAAAATGACGTCATATAATTATTTTAATTATAGGAATCTCTTCTGTCTTTAGTTCAAAAATCAAATTAATGGATATCCCTAACACCGTCTTTTATTAGCATACATACAGGGATCGTTCATAAATGACGTCATCAAAAAATCACCATTTTAAGGATCCCTGTTAGTGCTGAATGCAAAATTTGGTAGATTTATATCTTCAAAATCTGCCTTTACTAGTATACACACAATAATTGTCCATAAATAAAGTCGTCTAAATGTCATTATTTAAAAAAACACCTGTTATCAGTTTAAACATTATGTTATATAGTATTTTGAGCATAAAATATTATTATTGTACATATTAGGAACGTCCAACAATGTCGTCACTAAAATATTGCACTTTGGAGGGTATAGAGTGTATTGTATGTAAATAATGTGAGAAGATGCATCAATTGACTAAAGTCAATATTCGCTGTAAGCTCAGCATCTACTTCGGGCCCACGGTAGGCAAATCCGGCGCGAAGCGCCGGATTTTTATTTCTAAAACTGCACAAGTCCAATCCAAGGTACATGATATACAAGGCCTTTAAAACGAAAAGCGTGACTCTGTAAAGACATTATTTGCCAATTTACAGATGTGTTCTGAGACCATGTTTTTTAAGTTAAATGTTTTTACATGCAAAAGTTTGCTGCATATAGTTGCACCTTAGAAACTAATGAATTAGGCAGATTTGATAGATAGTTCTACAAATAGTCGGATTTAGGTTACTATCAATAATATAGAGTGAATTCCTAGACTTTGCGGTCTTACTCACAACTTTCGCCAATTTACCTCAACAAAAAGCAGCATAGGCAAAAACCATGTGATCGAACAAAATCTACACAGCTTATCTCAAACAAATTGGCAGGTTTTTATTTCTAAAACTACACAAGTCCAATCCAAGGTACTTGATATACAAGGCCTTCAAAACGGAAAGCCTGACTCTGTAAAGACATTATTTGCCAATTTACAGATGTGTTCTGAGACCATGTTTTTCAAGTTGAATGTTTTTACATGCAAAAGTTTGCTGCATATTGTTGCACCTTAGAAACTAATGAATTAGGCAGATTTTATAGATAGTTCTACAAATAGTAGGATTTAGGTTACTATCAATAATATAGAGTGAATTCCTAGACTCTGTGGTCTTACTCACAACTTTCGCCAATTTACCTCAACAAAAAGCAGCATGGGCAAAAACCATGTGATCAAACAAAATCTACACAGCTTATCTCAAACAAATTTGAAGGTTTTTATTTCTAAAACTGCACAAGTCCAATCCAAGGTACTTGATATACAAGGCCTTTAAAACGGAAAGCGTGACTCTGTAAAGACATTATTTGCCAATTTACAGATGTGTTCTGAGACCATGTTTTTCAAGTTAAATGTTTTTACATGCAAAAGTTTGCTGCATATAGTTGCACCTTAGAAACTAATGAATTAGGCAGATTTTATAGATATTTCTACAAATAGTCAGATTTAGGTTACTATTAATAATATAGAGTGAATTCCTAGACTCTGTGGTCTTACTCACAACTTTCGCCAATTTACCTCAACAAAAAGCAGCATAGGCAAAAACAATGTGATCAAACAAAATCTACACAGCTTATCTCAAACAAATTGGCAGGTTTTTATTTCTAAAACTGCACAAGTCCAATCCGAAGTACATGATATACAAGGCCTTCAAAACGGAAAGCGTGACTCTGTAAAGACATTATTTGCCAATTTACAGATGTGTTCTGATACCGTGTTTTTCAAGTTAAATGTTTTCACATGCAAAAGTTTGCTGCATATAGTTGCACCTTCGAAACTAATAAATTAGGCAGATTTTATGGATAGTTCTACAAATAGTCGGATTTAGGTTACTATTAATAATATAGAGTTAATTCCTAGACTCTGTGGTCTTACTCACAACTTTCGCAAATTTACCTCAACAAAAAGCAGCATAGGCAAAAACCATGTGATCAAACAAAATCTACACAGCTTATTTCAAACAAATTGGCAGGTTTTTATTTCTAAAACTACACAAGTCGAATTCAAGGTACTTGATATACAAGGCCTTTAAAACGGAAAGCCTGGCTCTGTAAAGACATTATTTGCCAATTTACAGATGTGTTCTGAGACCATGTTTTTCAAGTTAAATGTTTTTACATGCAAAAGTTTGCTGCATATAGTTGCACCTTAGAAACTAATGAATTAGGCAGATTTTATAGATAGTTTTACAAATAGTCGAATTTAGGTTACTATCAATAATATAGAGTGAATTCCTAGACTCTGTGGTCTTACTCACAACTTTCGCCAATTTACACCAACCAAAAGCAGCATAGGCAAAAACCATGTGATCAACCAAAATCTACACAGCTTATCTTAAACAAATTGGCAGGTTTTTATTTCTAAAACTGCACAAGTCCAATCCAAGGTACTTGATATACAAGGCCTTTAAAACGGAAAGCGTGACTCTGTAAAGACATACTTTGCCAATTTACAGATGTGTTCTGAGACCATGTTTTTCAAGTTAAATGTTTTTACATGCACAAGTTTGCTGCATATAGTTGCACCTTAGAAATAATTGAATTAGGCCGATTTTATAGATAGTTCTACAAATAGTCGAATTTAGGTTACTATCAATAATAAACAGTGAATTCCTAGACTCTGTGGTCTTACTCAGAACTTTCGCCAATTTACCTCAACCAAAAGCAGCATAGGCAAAAACCATGTGATCAAACAAAATCTACACAGCTTATCTCAAACAAATTGGCAGGTTTTTATTTCTAAAACTGCACAAGTCCAATCCCAGGTACTTGATATACAAGGCCTCTAAAACGGAAAGCGTGACTCTGTAAAGACATTATTTGCCAATTTACAGATGTGTTCTGAGACCATGTTTTTCAAGTTAAATGTTTTTACATGCAAAAGTTTGCTGCATATAGTTGCACCTTAGAAACTAATGAATTAGGCAGATTTTATAGATATTTCTACAAATAGTCGAATTAAGGTTACTATCAATAATATAGAGTGAATTCCTAGACTCTGTGGTCTTATTTACAACTTTCGCCAATTTACCTCAACAAAAAGCAGCATAGGCAAAAACAATGTGATCAAACAAAATCTACACAGCTTATCTCAAACAAATTGGCAGGTTTTTATTTCTAAAACTGCACAAGTCCAATCCAAGGTACATGATATACAAGGCCTTTAAAACGGAAAGCGTGACTCTGTAAAGACATAATTTGCCAATTTACAGATGTGTTCTGAGACCATGTTTTTCAAGTTAAATGTTTTTACATGCAAAAGTTTGCTGCATATAGTTGCACCTTAGAAACTAATGAATTAGGCAGATTTTATAGATAGTTCTACAAATAGTCGAATTTAGGTTACTATCAATAATATAGAGTGAATTCCTAGACTCTGTGGTCTTACTCACAACTTTTGCCAATTTACCTCAACTAAATACAGCATAGGCAAAAACCATGTGATCAAACAAAATCTACACAGCTTATCTCAAACAAATTGGCAGGTTTTTATTTCTAAAACTGCACAAGTCCAATCCAAGGTACTTGATATACAAGGCCTCTAAAACGGAAAGCGTGACTCTGTTAAGACATCATTTGCCAATTTACAGATGTGTTCTGAGACCATGTTTTTCAAGTTAAATGTTTTTACATGCAAAAGTTTGCTGCATATAGTTGCACCTTAGAAACTAATGAATTAGGCAGATGTTATAGATAGTTCTACAAATAGTCGGATTTAGGTTACTATCAATAATATAGAGTGAATTCCTAGACTCTGTGGTCTTACTCACAACTTTCGCCAATTTACCTCAACAAAAAGCAGCATAGGCAAAAACAATGTGATCAAACAAAATCTACACAGCTTATCTAAAACAAATTGGCAGGTTGTTATTTCTAAAACTGCACAAGTCTAATCCAAGGTACTTGATATACAAGGCCTTCAAAACGGAAAGCGTGTCTCTGTAAAGACAATATTTGCCAATTTACAGATGTGTTTTGAGACCATGTTTTTCAAGTTAAATGTTTTTACATGCAAAAGTTTGCTGCATATAGTTGCACCTTAGAAACTAATGAATTAGGCAGATTTTATAGATAGTTCTACAAATAGTCGAATTTAGGTTACTATCAATAATATAGAGTGAATTCCTAGACTCTGTGGTCTTACTCACAACTTTCGCCAATTTACCTCAGCCAAAAGCAGCATAGGCAAAAACCATGTGATCAAACAAAATCTACACATCTTATGCTTAACAAATTGGCAGGTTTTTATTTCTAAAACTGCACAAGTCCAATCCAAGGTACTTGATATACAAGGCCTTTAAAACGGAAAGCGTGACTTTGTAAAGACATAATTTGCCAATTTACAGATGTGTTCTGAGACCATGTTTTTCAAGTTGAATGTTTTTACATGCAAAAGTTTGCTGCATATAGTTGCACCTTAGAAATTAATGAATTAGGCAGATTTTATAGATAGTTCTACAAATAGTCGAATTTAGGTTACTATCAATAATATAGAGTGAATTCCTAGACTCTGTGGTCTTACTCACAACTTTCGCCAAATTACCTCAACCAAAAGCAGAATAGGCAAAAACCATGTGATCAAACAAAATCTACACAGCTTATCTCAAACAAATTGGCAGGTTTTTATTTCTAAAACTGAACAAGGTAAATCCAAGGTACTTGATATACAAGGCCTTTAAAACGGAAAGCGTGACTCTGTAAAGACATTATTTGCCAATTTACAGATGTGTTCTGAGACCATGTTTTTCAAGTTAAATGTTTTTACATGCAAAAGTTTGCTGCATATAGTTGCACCTTAGAAACTAATGAATTAGGCAGATGTTATAGATAGTTCTACAAATAGTCGGATTTAGGTTACTATCAATAACATAGAGTGAATTCCTAGACTCTGTGGTCTTACTCACAACTTTCGCCAATTTACCTCAACCAAAAGCAGCATAGGCAAAAACCATGTGATCAAACAAAATCTACACAGCTTATCTCAAACAAATTGGCAGGTTTTTATTACTAAAACTGCACAAGTCCAATCCAAGGTACTTGATATACAAGGCCTTTAAAACGGAAAGCGTGACTCTGTAAAGACATTATTTGCCAATTTACAGATGTGTTCTAAGACCATGTTTTTGAAGTTAAATGTTTTTACATGCAAAAGTTTGCTGCATATAGTTGCACCTTAGAAACTAATGAATTAGGCAGATTTTATAGATAGTTCTACAAATAGTCGGATTTAGGTTACTATCAATAATATAGAGTGAATTCCTAGACTCTGTGGTCTTACTCACAACTTTCGCCAATTTACCTCAACAAAAAGCAGCATAGGCAAAAACCATGTGATCAAACAAAATCTACACAGCTTACCTCAAACAAATTGGCAGGTTTTTATTACTAAAACTACACAAGTCCAATCCAAGGTACTTGATATACAAGGCCTTTAAAACGGAAAGCGTGACTCTGTAAAGACATTATTTGCCAATTTACAGATGTGTTCTGAGACCATGTTTTTCAAGTTAAATGTTTTTACATGCAAAAGTTTGCCGCATATAGTTGCACCTTAGAAACTAATGAATTAGGCAGATTTTATAGATAGTTCTACAAATAGTTGGATTTAGGTTACTATCAATAATATAGAGTGAATTCCTAGACTCTGTGGTCTTACTCACACCTTTTGCCAATTTACCTCAACCAAAAGCAGCATAGGCAATAACCATGTGATCAAACAAAATCTACACAGCTTATCTCAAACAAATTGGCAGGTTTTTATTTCTAAAACTGCACAAGTCCAATCCAAGGTACTTAATTTACAAGGCCTTGAAAACGGAAAGCGTGACTCTGTAAAGACATTATTTGCCAATTTCCAGATGTGTTCTGAGACCATGTTTTTCAAGTTAAATGTTTTTACATGCAAAAGTTTGCTGCATATAGTTGCACCTTAGAAACTAATGAATTAGGCAGATTTTATAGATATTTCTACAAATAGTCGGATTTAGGTTACTATCAATAATATAGAGTGAATTCCTAGACTCTGTGGTCTTACTCACAACTTTCGCCAATTTACCTCAACAAAAAGCAGCATAGGCAAAAACCATGTGATCAAACAAAATCTACACAGCTTACCTCAAACAAATTGGCAGGTTTTTATTACTAAAACTACACAAGTCCAATCCAAGGTACTTGATATACAAGGCCTTTAAAACGGAAAGCGTGACTCTGTAAAGACATTATTTGCCAATTTACAGATGTGTTCTGAGACCATGTTTTTCAAGTTAAATGTTTTTACATGCAAAAGTTTGCTGCATATAGTTGCACCTTAGAAACTAATGAATTAGGCAGATTTTATAGATAGTTCTACAAATAGTCGAATTTAGGTTACTATCAATAATATAAAGTGAATTCCTAGACTTTGTGGTCTTACTCACAACTTTCGCCAATTTACCTCAACAAAAAGCAGCATAGGCAAAAACCATGTGATTAAACAAAATCTACACAGCTTATCTTAAACAAATTGGCAGGTTTTTATTTCTAAAACTGCACAAGTCCAATCCAAGGTACTTGATATACAAGGCCTTTAAAACGGAAAGCGTGACTCTGTAAAGACATTATTTGCCAATTTACAGATGTGTTCTGAGACCATGTTTTACAAGTTAAATGTTTTTACATGCAAAAGTTTGCCGCATATAGTTGCACCTTAGAAACTAATGAATTAGGCAGATTTTATAGATAGTTCTACAAATAGTCGGATTTAGGTTACTATCAATAATATAGAGTGAATTCCTAGACTCTGTGGTCTTACTCACAACTTGCGCCAATTTACCTCAACAAAAAGCAGCATAGGCAAAAACCATGTGATCAAACAAAATCTACAAAGCTTACCTCAAACAAATTGGCAGGTTTTTATTACTAAAACTACACAAGTCCAATCCAAGGTACTTGATATACAAGGCCTTTAAAACGGAAAGCGTGACTCTGTAAAGACATTATTTGCCAATTTACAGATGTGTTCTGAGACCATGTTTTTCAAGTTAAATGTTTTTACATGCAAAAGTTTGCTGCATATAGTTGCACCTTAGAAACTAATGAATTAGGCAGATTTTATAGATAGTTCTACAAATAGTCGATTTTAGGTTACTATTAATAATATAAAGTGAATTCCTAGACTCTGTGGTCTTACTCACAACTTTCGCCAATTTACCTCAACAAAAAGCAGCATAGGCAAAAACCATGTGATTAAACAAAATCTACACAGCTTATCTCAAACAAATTGGCAGGTTTTTATTTCTAAAACTGCACAAGTCCAATCCAAGGTACTTGATATACAAGGCCTTTATAACGGAAAGCGTGACTCTGTAAAGACATTATTTGCCAATTTACAGATGTGTTCTGAGACCATGTTTTACAAGTTAAATGTTTTTACATGCAAAAGTTTGCCGCATATAGTTGCACCTTAGAAACTAATGAATTAGGCAGATTTTATAGATAGTTCTACAAATAGTCGGATTTAGGTTACTATCAATAATATAGAGTGAATTCCTAGACTCTGTGGTCTTACTCACAACTTGCGCCAATTTACCTCAACAAAAAGCAGCATAGGCAAAAACCATGTGATCAAACAAAATCTACAAAGCCCACCTCAAACAAATTGGCAGGTTTTTATTACTAAAACTACACAAGTCCAATCCAAGGTACTTGATATACAAGGCCTTCAAAACGGAAAGCGTGACTCTGTAAAGACATTATTTGCCAATTTACAGATGTGTTCTGAGACCATGTTTTTCAAGTTAAATGTTTTTACATGCAAAAGTTTGCTGCATATAGTTGCACCTTAGAAACTAATGAATTAGGCAGATTTTATAGATAGTTCTACAAATAGTCGATTTTAGGTTACTATTAATAATATAAAGTGAATTCCTAGACTCTGTGGTCTTACTCACAACTTTCGCCAATTTACCTCAACAAAAAGCAGCATAGGCAAAAACCATGTGATTAAACAAAATCTACACAGCTTATCTCAAACAAATTGGCAGGTTTTTATTTCTAAAACTGCACAAGTCCAATCCAAGGTACTTGATATACAAGGCCTTTAAAACGGAAAGCGTGACTCTGTAAAGACATTATTTGCCAATTTACAGATGTGTTCTGAGACCATGTTTTACAAGTTAAATGTTTTTACATGCAAAAGTTTGCTGCATATAGTTGCACCTTAGAAACTAATGAATTAGGCAGATTTTATAGATAGTTCTACAAATAGTCGAATTTAGGTTACTATCAATAATATAAAGTGAATTCCTAGACTCTGTGGTCTTACTCACAACTTTCGCCAATTTACCTCAACAAAAAGCAGCATAGGCAAAAACCATGTGATTAAACAAAATCTACACAGCTTATCTTAAACAAATTGGCAGGTTTTTATTTCTAAAACTGCACAAGTCCAATCCAAGGTACTTGATATACAAGGCCTTTAAAACGGAAAGCGTGACTCTGTAAAGACATTATTTGCCAATTTACAGATGTGTTCTGAGACCATGTTTTACAAGTTAAATGTTTTTACATCCAAAGTTTGCCGCATATAGTTGCACCTTAGAAACTAATGAATTAGGCAGATTTTATAGATAGTTCTACAAATGATCGGATTTAGGTTACTATCAATAATATAGAGTGAATTCCTAGACTCTGTGGTCTTACTCACAACTTTCGCCAATTTACCTCAACAAAAAGCAGCATAGGCAAAAACCATGTGATCAAACAAAATCTACACAGCTTATCTCAAACAAATTGGCAGGTTTTTATTTCTAAAACTGCACAAGTCCAATCCAAGGTACTTGATATACAAGGCCTTTAAAACGGAAAGCGTGACTCTGTAAAGACATTATTTGCCAATTTACAGATGTGTTCTGAGACCATGTTTTTCAAGTTGAATGTTTTTACATGCAAAAGTTTGCTGCATATAGTTGCACGTTAGAAACTAATGAATTAGGCAGATTTTATAGATAGTTCTACAAATAGTCGAATTTAGGTTACTATTAATAATATAAAGTGAATTCCTAGACTCTGTGGTCTTACTCACAACTTTCGCCAATTTACCTCAACAAAAAGAAGCATAGGCAAAAACCATGTAATTAAACAAAATCTACACAGCTTATCTTAAACAAATTGGCAGGTTTTTATTTCTAAAACTGC
Source organism: Dicyrtomina minuta (assembly GCA_949802685.1). Classification (NCBI taxonomy): domain Eukaryota; kingdom Metazoa; phylum Arthropoda; class Collembola; order Symphypleona; family Dicyrtomidae; genus Dicyrtomina; species Dicyrtomina minuta. The sequence continues at coordinate 18,348 of CATKUY010000330.1, forward strand.
ACAAGTCCAATCCAAAGTACTTGATATACAAGGCCTTTAAAACGGAAAGCGTGACTCTGTAAAGACATTATTTGCCAATTTACAGATGTGTTCTGAGACCATGTTTTACAAATTAAATGTTTTTACATCCAAAGTTTGCCGCATATAGTTGCACCTTAGAAACTAATAAATTGGGCAGATTTTATAGATAGTTCTACAAATGATCGGATTTAGGTTACTATCAATAATATAGAGTGAATTCCTAGACTCTGTGGTCTTACTCACAACTTTCGCCAATTTACCTCAACAAAAAGCAGCATAGGCAAAAACCATGTGATCAAACAAAATCTACACAGCTTATCTCAAACAAATTGGCAGGTTTTTATTTCTAAAACTGCACAAGTCCAATCCAAGGTACTTGATATACAAGGCCTCTAATACAGAAAGCGTGACTCTGTAAAGACATTATTTGCCAATTTACAGATGTGTTCTGAGACCATGTTTTTCAAGTTAAATTTTTTTACATGCAAAAGTTTGCTGCATATAGTTGCACCTTAGAAACTAATGAATTAGGCAGATTTTATAGATAGTTCTACAAATAGTCGAATTTAGGTTACTATCAATAATATAAAGTGAATTCCTAGACTCTGTGGTCTTACTCACAACTTTCGCCAATTTACCTCAACAAAAAGCAGCATAGGCAAAAACCATGTGATCAAACAAAATCTACACAGCTTATCTCAAACAAATTGGCAGGTTTTTATTTCTAAAACTGCACAAGTCCAATCCAAGGTACTTGATATACAAGGCCTTTAAAACGGAAAGCGTGACTCTGTAAAGACATTATTTGCCAATTTACAGATGTGTTCTGAGACCATGTTTTACAAGTTAAATGTTTTTACATGCAAAAGTTTGCTGCATATAGTTGCACGTTAGAAACTAATAAATTAGGCAGATTTTATAGATAGTTCTACAAATAGTCGGATTTAGGTTACTATCAATAATATAGAGTGAATTCCTAGACTCTGTGGTCTTACTCACATCTTTCGCCAATTTACCTCAACCAAAAGCAGCATAGGCAAAAACCATGTGTTTAAACGAAATCTACACAGCTTATCTCAAACAAATTGGCAGGTTTTTATTTTGAAAACTGCACAAGTTCAATCCAAGGTACTTGATATACAAGGCCTTTAAAACGGAAAGCCTGACTCTGTAAAGACATTATTTGCCAATTTACAGATGTGTTCTGAGACCATGTTTTTCAAGTTAAATGTTTTTACATGCAAAAGTTTGCTCCATATAGTTGCACCTTAGAAACTAATGAATTAGGCAGATTTTATAGATAGTTCTACAAATAGTCGGATTTAAGTTACTATCAATAATATAGAGTGAATTCCTAGACTCTGTGGTCTTACTCACAACTTTCGCCAATTTACCTCAACCAAAAGCAGCATAGGCAAAAACAATGTGATCAAACAAAATCTACACAGCTTATCTCAAACAAATTGGCAGGTTTTTATTTCTAAAACTGCACAAGTCTAATCCAAGGTACTTGATAAACAAGGCCTTTAAAACGGAAAGCGTGACTCTATAAAGACATCATTTGCCAATTTACAGATGTGTTCTGAGACCATGTTTTTTAAGTTAAATGTTTTTACATGCAAAAGTTTGCTTCATATAGTTGCACCTTAGAAACTAATTAATTAGGCAGATTTTATAGATAGTTCTACAAATAGTCGGATTTAGGTTACTATCAATAATAAAGAGTGAATTCCTAGACTCTGTGGTCCTACAAACAACTTTCGCCAATTTACCTCAACCAAAAGCAGCATAGGCAAAAACCATGTGATCAAACAAAATCTACACAGCTTATCTCAAACAAATTGGCAGGTTTTTATTTCTAAAACTGCACAAGTCCAATCCAAGGTACTTAATTTACAAGGCCTTGAAAACGGAAAGCGTGACTCTGTAAAGACATTATTTGCTAATTTACAGATGTGTTCTAAGACCATGTTTTTCAAGTTCAATGTTTTTACATGCAAAAGTTTGCTGCATATAGTTGCACCTTAAAAACTAATGAATTAGGCAGATTTTATAGATATTTCTACAAATAGTCGGATTTAGGTTACTATCAATAATATAGAGTGAATTCCTAGACTCTGTGGTCTTACTCACAACTTTCGCCAATTTACCTCAACAAAAAGCAGCATAGGCAAAAACCATGTGTTTAAACGAAATCTACACAGCTTATCTTAAACAAATTGGCAGGTTTTTATTTCTAAAACTGCACAAGTCCAATCCAAGGTACTTGATTTACAAGGCCATTAAAACGTAAAGCGTGACTCTGTAAAGACATTATTTGCCAATTTACAGATGTGTTCTGAGACCATGTTTTCCAAGTTAAATGTTTTTGCATGCAAAAGTTTGCTGCATATAGTTGCACCTTAGAAACTAATGAATTGGGCAGATTTTATAGATAGTTCCACAAATAGTCGGATTTAGGTTACTATCAATAATATAGAGTGAATTCCTAGACTCTGTGGTCTTACTCACAACTTTCGCCAATTTACCTCAACAAAAAGCAGCATAGGCAAAAACCATGTGTTTAAACGAAATCCACACAGCTTATCTTAAACAAATTGGCAGGTTTTTATTTCTAAAACTGCACAAGTCCAATCCAAGGTACTTGATATACAAGGCCTTTAAAACGGAAAGCGTGACTCTGTAAAGACATTATTTGCCAATTTACAGATGTGTTCTGAGACCATGTTTTTCAAGTTAAATGTTTTTACATGCAAAAGTTTGCTGCATATAGTTGCACCTTAGAAACTAATGAATTAGGCAGATGTTATAGATAGTTCTACAAATAGTCGGATTTAGGTTACAACCCAAGCTAACCTTAACCTAACCCTACTTTGCTTAACAATATCTGAAAATTTTGGAAATTTGTAACTTAAGGGAATTAAGAAAAGAAAACGTCAAATTATGTAAAGGTTAAACATGAGTTAACATTGTTTGACGCTAACCTTGTTATAGTATAAAATGACTTTTACAAAAAACTAACCTTTTTTAAATACTAACCGAAACCTTTCACGGTCAAAAATTTTTAAAATTTTATCTTTTAAAATTCAAAATCTAAGGCTAACCCAACCTAACCTATTTATTTTTGACGTATACAAAAACTTATCTATAACAACCTTTTTATTGCTGGCATATATTGAATGTAAATATGATAAAAAATAGGTTTAATATTACAAAAAAACCCTCGCAAAAATTAATGAAGGTTGAACACGAAAAAACATTATTTGACGCTAACCTCCAAATGATGAAAAATGATCAGCACAAAAAACTAACCCTTTTAAAATACTAACCTTAACCTTTAACTGTCAAAATTTTGAACTTCACTATCCCCAGAATCTGAATACCATAACCTAACCTAACCTAACCTAACCTAACCCAAAAACATTAGAATAATTATTAAAAAAAAGCCTTGCAAATATTGATAAAGGTTAAACATGTGTTTACATCATTTGACGCTAACATAGAAATTATAAAAAATGATCAGCACAAAAAACTAACCCTTGTGAAATACTAACCTTAACTTTTTACTGTCAAAATTTTGAACTTTCCTATCTCTAAAATCTGAAAACCCCTAACCGAAGCTAACCTAACCTGACCCTACTTTGCTAAACAATATGTAAAAATTTTTGAAATTTATAACTTAAAGAAATAAGGAAAAGCAAACGTCAAATTTAGTGAAGGTTAAACATGTGTAAACAATGTTTGACGCTAACCTTGTAATGGTATAAAATGACTTTCACAAAAAACTAACCTTTTTTAAATACTAACCCTAACCTTTCACCGTCAAAAATTTTCGATATCCTATCCTTCCAAATTAAAATCTTAAGCTAACCCAACCTAACCTATTTATTTTTGACATACACAAAACCTAACCCATCTGTAAGCAACTATAGCAAAAATATACTAGATTTAAATATGAAAATTAAAAAAAAAGCTTTGCAAAAATAACTAAAGGTTAAACATGTGTTAACATCATTTGACGCTAACCTTGTAATAGTATAAAATGACTTTTAGAAAAAACTAACCTTTTTTAAATACTAACCCTAACCTTTCACCGTCAAAAATTTTCGATATCCTATCCTTTCAAAATTAAAATCTTGAGCTAACCCAACCTAACCTATTTATTTTTGACATACACAAAAACTAACCTATAACAACCTAACTATAGATGGCATATGTCAGATGTATATATGAAAAAAAATATGTTCAATATTACAAAAAAAGCCTCGAAAAAATAAATTAAGGTTAAACATAAGAAAACATCATTTGACGCTAACCTGGTAATACTCAAAAATGATCAGCACAAAAAACTAACCCTTTTAAAATACTAACCCTAACCTTTCACCGTCAAAATTTTGAACTTCCCTATCCCCAGAATCTGAATACCTAACCTAACCTAACCTAACCTAACCTAACCTAACCTAACCTAACCTAACCTAACCTAACCTAACCTAACCTAACCTAACCTAACCTAACCTAACCTAACCTAACCTAACCTAACCTAACCTAACCTAACCTAACCTAACCTAACCTAACCTAACCTAACCTAACCTAACCTAAACTAACCTAATCTAACCTAACCTAACCTAACCTAACCTAAACCCCCCTACGAAGCTGGGCAATTTAGGTACTTTCATATTTTTCTAAGTCTTTATGAAAACCAAATATGATTCAAGTGATGCTGTAATCTGACTAAACTAATAGTGGCCAAATTTACAAAAATAAAAAAGACACATGTTTCTGGGCAACTTACAACTTTTGGCCATAGCTAAGTGAGTTAAACCTGTCATTACTGACCCAAGCTGGAAAGTTCCTGGGTTGAATTTTTTGTATTCATACTTGATTGCATCCTGTTCTCCTTCGTCTGGCGTGCATGAAAAACGCGTTTTGGAGTAAGTGGGATCCAATGCAGGAACTTTAAATGACACTCCAAACCCCCCTACGAAGCTGGGCAATTTAGGTACTTTCATATTTTTCTAAGTCTTTATGAAAACCAAATATGATTCAAGTGATGCTGTAATCTGACTAAACTAATAGTGGCTAAATTTACAAAAATAAAAAAGACACATGTTTCTGGGCAACTTACAACTTTTGGCCATAGCTAAGTGAGTTAAACCTGTCATTACTGACCCAAGCTGGAAAGTTCCTGGGTTGAATGTTTTGTATTCAAACTTGTATGCATCCTGTTCTCCTTCGTCTGGCGTGCATGAAAAACGCGTTTTGGAGTAAGTGGGATCCAATGCAGGAACTTTAAATGACACTCCAAACCCCCCTACGAAGCTGGGCAATTTAGGTACTTTCATATTTTTCTAAGTCTTTATGAAAACCAAATATGATTCAAGTGATGCTGTAATCTGACTAAACTAATAGTGGCCAAATTTACAAAAATAAAAAAGACACATGTTTCTGGGCAACTTACAACTTTTGGCCATAGCTAAGTGAGTTAAACCTGTCATTACTGACCCAAGCTGGAAAGTTCCTGGGTTGAATTGTTTGTATTCAAACTTGATTGCATCGTGTTCTCCTTTGTCTGGCCTGCATGAAAAACGCGTTTTGGAGTGAGTGGGACCTATTGCAGGAACTTTAAATGACACTCCAAACCCCCCTACGAAGCTGGGCAATTTAGGTACTTTCATATTTTTCTAAGTCTTTATGAAAACCAAATATGATTCAAGTGATGCTGTAATCTGACTAAACTAATAGTGGCCAAATTTACAAAAATAAAAAAGACACATGTTTCTGGGCAACTTACAACTTTTGGCCATAGCTAAGTGAGTTAAACCTGTCATTACTGACCCAAGCTGGAAAGTTCCTGGGTTGAATTTTTTGTATTCATACTTGATTGCATCCTGTTCTCCTTCGTCTGGCGTGCATGAAAAACGCGTTTTGGAGTAAGTGGGATCCAATGCAGGAACTTTAAATGACACTCCAAACCCCCCTACGAAGCTGGGCAATTTAGGTACTTTCATATTTTTCTAAGTCTTTATGAAAACCAAATATGATTCAAGTGATGCTGTAATCTGACTAAACTAATAGTGGCTAAATTTACAAAAATAAAAAAGACACATGTTTCTGGGCAACTTACAACTTTTGGCCATAGCTAAGTGAGTTAAACCTGTCATTACTGACCCAAGCTGGAAAGTTCCTGGGTTGAATGTTTTGTATTCAAACTTGTATGCATCCTGTTCTCCTTCGTCTGGCGTGCATGAAAAACGCGTTTTGGAGTAAGTGGGATCCAATGCAGGAACTTTAAATGACACTCCAAACCCCCCTACGAAGCTGGGCAATTTAGGTACTTTCATATTTTTCTAAGTCTTTATGAAAACCAAATATGATTCAAGTGATGCTGTAATCTGACTAAACTAATAGTGGCTAAATTTACAAAAATAAAAAAGACACATGTTTCTGGGCAACTTACAACTTTTGGCCATAGCTAAGTGAGTTAAACCTGTCATTACTGACCCAAGCTGGAAAGTTCCTGGGTTGAATGTTTTGTATTCAAACTTGATTGCATCCTGTTCTCCTTCGTCTGGCGTGCATGAAAAACGCGTTTTGGAGTAAGTGGGATCCAATGCAGGAACTTTAAATGACACTCCAAACCCCCCTACGAAGCTGGGCAATTTAGGTACTTTCATATTTTTCTAAGTCTTTATGAAAACCAAATATGATTCAAGTGATGCTGTAATCTGACTAAACTAATAGTGGCCAAATTTACAAAAATAAAAAAGACACATGTTTCTGGGCAACTTACAACTTTTGGCCATAGCTAAGTGAGTTAAACCTGTCATTACTGACCCAAGCTATAAAGTTCCTGGGTTGAATTGTTTGTATTCAAACTTGATTGCATCGTGTTCTCCTTTGTCTGGCCTGCATGAAAAACGCGTTTTGGAGTGAGTGGGACCTAATGCAAGAACTTCAAATGACACTCCAAACCCCCCTACGAAGCTGGGCAATTTAGGTACTTTCATATTTTTCTAAGTCTTTATAAAAACCAAATATGATTCAAGTGATGCTGTAATCTGACTAACCTAATAGTGGCCAAATTTACAAAAATAAAAAAGACACATGTTTCTGGGCAACTTACAACTTTTGGCCATAGCTAAGTGAGTTAAACCTGTCATTACTGACCCAAGCTGGAAAGTTCCTGGGTTGAATGTTTTGTATTCAAACTTGATTGCATCCTGTTCTCCTTCGTCTGGCGTGCATGAAAAACGCGTTTTGGAGTAAGTGGGATCCAATGCAGGAACTTTAAATGACACTCCAAACCCCCCTACGAAGCTGGGCAATTTAGGTACTTTCATATTTTTCTAAGTCTTTATGAAAACCAAATATGATTCAAGTGATGCTGTAATCTGACTAAACTAATAGTGGCCAAATTTACAAAAATAAAAAAGACACATGTTTCTGGGCAACTTACAACTTTTGGCCATAGCTAAGTGAGTTAAACCTAACCTAAAGCAATTTAGGTACTTTCATATTTTTCTAAGTCTTTATGAAAACCAAATATGATTCAAGTGATGCTGTAATCTGACTAAACTAATAGTGGCCAAATTTACAAAAATAAAAAAGACACATGTTTCTGGGCAACTTACAACTTTTGGCCATAGCTAAGTGAGTTAAACCTGTCATTACTGACCCAAGCTGGAAAGTTCCTGGGTTGAATTTTTTGTATTCAAACTTGATTGCATCGTGTTCTCCTTTGTCTGGCGTGCATGAAAAACGCGTTTTGGAGTGAGTGGGGCCTAATGCAGGAACTTTAAATGACACTCCAAACCCCCCTACGAAGCTGGGCAATTTAGGTACTTTCATATTTTTCTAAGTCTTTATGAAAACCAAATATGATTCAAGTGATGCTGTAATCTGACTAAACTAATAGTGGCTAAATTTACAAAAATAAAAAAGACACATGTTTCTGGGCAACTTACAACTTTTGGCCATAGCTAAGTGAGTTAAACCTGTCATTACTGACCCAAGCTGGAAAGTTCCTGGGTTGAATGTTTTGTATTCAAACTTGTATGCATCCTGTTCTCCTTCGTCTGGCGTGCATGAAAAACGCGTTTTGGAGTAAGTGGGATCCAATGCAGGAACTTTAAATGACACTCCAAACCCCCCTACGAAGCTGGGCAATTTAGGTACTTTCATATTTTTCTAAGTCTTTATGAAAACCAAATATGATTCAAGTGATGCTGTAATCTGACTAAACTAATAGTGGCCAAATTTACAAAAATAAAAAAGACACATGTTTCTGGGCAACTTACAACTTTTGGCCATAGCTAAGTGAGTTAAACCTGTCATTACTGACCCAAGCTGGAAAGTTCCTGGGTTGAATTGTTTGTATTCAAACTTGATTGCATCGTGTTCTCCTTTGTCTGGCCTGCATGAAAAACGCGTTTTGGAGTGAGTGGGACCTATTGCAGGAACTTTAAATGACACTCCAAACCCCCCTACGAAGCTGGGCAATTTAGGTACTTTCATATTTTTCTAAGTCTTTATGAAAACCAAATATGATTCAAGTGATGCTGTAATCTGACTAAACTAATAGTGGCCAAATTTACAAAAATAAAAAAGACACATGTTTCTGGGCAACTTACAACTTTTGGCCATAGCTAAGTGAGTTAAACCTGTCATTACTGACCCAAGCTGGAAAGTTCCTGGGTTGAATTTTTTGTATTCATACTTGATTGCATCCTGTTCTCCTTCGTCTGGCGTGCATGAAAAACGCGTTTTGGAGTAAGTGGGATCCAATGCAGGAACTTTAAATGACACTCCAAACCCCCCTACGAAGCTGGGCAATTTAGGTACTTTCATATTTTTCTAAGTCTTTATGAAAACCAAATATGATTCAAGTGATGCTGTAATCTGACTAAACTAATAGTGGCTAAATTTACAAAAATAAAAAAGACACATGTTTCTGGGCAACTTACAACTTTTGGCCATAGCTAAGTGAGTTAAACCTGTCATTACTGACCCAAGCTGGAAAGTTCCTGGGTTGAATGTTTTGTATTCAAACTTGTATGCATCCTGTTCTCCTTCGTCTGGCGTGCATGAAAAACGCGTTTTGGAGTAAGTGGGATCCAATGCAGGAACTTTAAATGACACTCCAAACCCCCCTACGAAGCTGGGCAATTTAGGTACTTTCATATTTTTCTAAGTCTTTATGAAAACCAAATATGATTCAAGTGATGCTGTAATCTGACTAAACTAATAGTGGCCAAATTTACAAAAATAAAAAAGACACATGTTTCTGGGCAACTTACAACTTTTGGCCATAGCTAAGTGAGTTAAACCTGTCATTACTGACCCAAGCTGGAAAGTTCCTGGGTTGAATTTTTTGTATTCAAACTTGATTGCATCCTGTTCTCCTTCGTCTGGCGTGCATGAAAAACGCGTTTTGGAGTAAGTGGGATCCAATGCAGGAACTTTAAATGACACTCCAAACCCCCCTACGAAGCTGGGCAATTTAGGTACTTTCATATTTTTCTAAGTCTTTATGAAAACCAAATATGATTCAAGTGATGCTGTAATCTGACTAAACTAATAGTGGCCAAATTTACAAAAATAAAAAAGACACATGTTTCTGGGCAACTTACAACTTTTGGCCATAGCTAAGTGAGTTAAACCTGTCATTACTGACCCAAGCTGGAAAGTTCCTGGGTTGAATGTTTTGTATTCAAACTTGATTGCATCCTGTTCTCCTTCGTCTGGCGTGCATGAAAAACGCGTTTTGGAGTAAGTGGGATCCAATGCAGGAACTTTAAATGACACTCCAAACCCCCCTACGAAGCTGGGCAATTTAGGTACTTTCATATTTTTCTAAGTCTTTATGAAAACCAAATATGATTCAAGTGATGCTGTAATCTGACTAAACTAATAGTGGCCAAATTTACAAAAATAAAAAAGACACATGTTTCTGGGCAACTTACAACTTTTGGCCATAGCTAAGTGAGTTAAACCTGTCATTACTGACCCAAGCTATAAAGTTCCTGGGTTGAATTGTTTGTATTCAAACTTGATTGCATCGTGTTCTCCTTTGTCTGGCCTGCATGAAAAACGCGTTTTGGAGTGAGTGGGACCTAATGCAAGAACTTCAAATGACACTCCAAACCCCCCTACGAAGCTGGGCAATTTAGGTACTTTCATATTTTTCTAAGTCTTTATAAAAACCAAATATGATTCAAGTGATGCTGTAATCTGACTAACCTAATAGTGGCCAAATTTACAAAAATAAAAAAGACACATGTTTCTGGGCAACTTACAACTTTTGGCCATAGCTAAGTGAGTTAAACCTGTCATTACTGACCCAAGCTGGAAAGTTCCTGGGTTGAATGTTTTGTATTCAAACTTGATTGCATCCTGTTCTCCTTCGTCTGGCGTGCATGAAAAACGCGTTTTGGAGTAAGTGGGATCCAATGCAGGAACTTTAAATGACACTCCAAACCCCCCTACGAAGCTGGGCAATTTAGGTACTTTCATATTTTTCTAAGTCTTTATGAAAACCAAATATGATTCAAGTGATGCTGTAATCTGACTAAACTAATAGTGGCCAAATTTACAAAAATAAAAAAGACACATGTTTCTGGGCAACTTACAACTTTTGGCCATAGCTAAGTGAGTTAAACCTAACCTAAAGCAATTTAGGTACTTTCATATTTTTCTAAGTCTTTATGAAAACCAAATATGATTCAAGTGATGCTGTAATCTGACTAAACTAATAGTGGCCAAATTTACAAAAATAAAAAAGACACATGTTTCTGGGCAACTTACAACTTTTGGCCATAGCTAAGTGAGTTAAACCTGTCATTACTGACCCAAGCTGGAAAGTTCCTGGGTTGAATTTTTTGTATTCAAACTTGATTGCATCGTGTTCTCCTTTGTCTGGCGTGCATGAAAAACGCGTTTTGGAGTGAGTGGGGCCTAATGCAGGAACTTTAAATGACACTCCAAACCCCCCTACGAAGCTGGGCAATTTAGGTACTTTCATATTTTTCTAAGTCTTTATGAAAACCAAATATGATTCAAGTGATGCTGTAATCTGACTAAACTAATAGTGGCCAAATTTACAAAAATAAAAAAGACACATGTTTCTGGGCAACTTACAACTTTTGGCCATAGCTAAGTGAGTTAAACCTGTCATTACTGACCCAAGCTGGAAAGTTCCTGGGTTGAATTTTTTGTATTCAAACTTGATTGCATCGTGTTCTCCTTTGTCTGGCCTGCATGAAAAACGCGTTTTGGAGTGAGTGGGGCCTAATGCAGGAACTTTAAATGACACTCCAAACCCCCCTACGAAGCTGGGCAATTTAGGTACTTTCATATTTTTCTAAGTCTTTATGAAAACCAAATATGATTCAAGTGATGCTGTAATCTGACTAAACTAATAGTGGCCAAATTTACAAAAATAAAAAAGACACATGTTTCTGGGCAACTTACAACTTTTGGCCATAGCTAAGTGAGTTAAACCTGTCATTACTGACCCAAGCTGGAAAGTTCCTGGGTTAAATTTTTTGTATTCAAACTTGATTGCATCGTGTTCTTCTTTGTCTGGCCTGCATGAAAAACGCGTTTTGGATTGAGTGGGACCTAATGCAGGAACTTTAAATGACACTCCAAACCCCCCTACGAAGCTGGGCAATTTAGGTACTTTCATATTTTTCTAAGTCTTTATGAAAACCAAATATGATTCAAGTGATGCTGTAATCTGACTAAACTAATAGTGGCCAAATTTACAAAAATAAAAAAGACACATGTTTCTGGGCAACTTACAACTTTTGGCCATAGCTAAGTGAGTTAAACCTGTCATTACTGACCCAAGCTGGAAAGTTCCTGGGTTAAATTGTTTGTATTCAAACTTGATTGCATTGTGTTCTCCTTTGTCTGGCCTGCATAAAAAACGCGTTTTGGAGTGAGTGGGACCTAATGCAGGAACTTCAAATGACACTCCAAACCCCCCTACGAAGCTGGGCAATTTAGGTACTTTCATATTTTTCTAAGTCTTTATGAAAACCAAATATGATTCAAGTGATGCTGTAATCTGACTAACCTAATAGTGGCCAAATTTACAAAAATAAAAAAGACACATGTTTCTGGGCAACTTACAACTTTTGGCCATAGCTAAGTGAGTTAAACCTGTCATTACTGACCCAAGCTGGAAAGTTCCTGGGTTGAATTGTTTGTATTCAAACTTGATTGCATCGTGTTCTCCTTTGTCTGGCCTGCATGAAAAACGCGTTTTGGAGTGAGTGGGACCTATTGCAGGAACTTTAAATGACACTCCAAACCCCCCTACGAAGCTGGGCAATTTAGGTACTTTCATATTTTTCTAAGTCTTTATGAAAACCAAATATGATTCAAGTGATGCTGTAATCTGACTAAACTAATAGTGGCCAAATTTACAAAAATAAAAAAGACACATGTTTCTGGGCAACTTACAACTTTTGGCCATAGCTAAGTGAGTTAAACCTGTCATTACTGACCCAAGCTGGAAAGTTCCTGGGTTGAATTTTTTGTATTCATACTTGATTGCATCCTGTTCTCCTTCGTCTGGCGTGCATGAAAAACGCGTTTTGGAGTAAGTGGGATCCAATGCAGGAACTTTAAATGACACTCCAAACCCCCCTACGAAGCTGGGCAATTTAGGTACTTTCATATTTTTCTAAGTCTTTATGAAAACCAAATATGATTCAAGTGATGCTGTAATCTGACTAAACTAATAGTGGCTAAATTTACAAAAATAAAAAAGACACATGTTTCTGGGCAACTTACAACTTTTGGCCATAGCTAAGTGAGTTAAACCTGTCATTACTGACCCAAGCTGGAAAGTTCCTGGGTTGAATGTTTTGTATTCAAACTTGATTGCATCCTGTTCTCCTTCGTCTGGCGTGCATGAAAAACGCGTTTTGGAGTAAGTGGGATCCAATGCAGGAACTTTAAATGACACTCCAAACCCCCCTACGAAGCTGGGCAATTTAGGTACTTTCATATTTTTCTAAGTCTTTATGAAAACCAAATATGATTCAAGTGATGCTGTAATCTGACTAAACTAATAGTGGCCAAATTTACAAAAATAAAAAAGACACATGTTTTTGGGCAACTTACAACTTTTGGCCATAGCTAAGTGAGTTAAACCTGTCATTACTGACCCAAGCTGGAAAGTTCCTGGGTTGAATTGTTTGTATTCAAACTTGATTGCATCGTGTTCTCCTTTGTCTGGCCTGCATGAAAAACGCGTTTTGGAGTGAGTGGGACCTATTGCAGGAACTTTAAATGACACTCCAAACCCCCCTACGAAGCTGGGCAATTTAGGTACTTTCATATTTTTCTAAGTCTTTATGAAAACCAAATATGATTCAAGTGATGCTGTAATCTGACTAAACTAATAGTGGCCAAATTTACAAAAATAAAAAAGACACATGTTTCTGGGCAACTTACAACTTTTGGCCATAGCTAAGTGAGTTAAACCTGTCATTACTGACCCAAGCTGGAAAGTTCCTGGGTTGAATTTTTTGTATTCATACTTGATTGCATCCTGTTCTCCTTCGTCTGGCGTGCATGAAAAACGCGTTTTGGAGTAAGTGGGATCCAATGCAGGAACTTTAAATGACACTCCAAACCCCCCTACGAAGCTGGGCAATTTAGGTACTTTCATATTTTTCTAAGTCTTTATGAAAACCAAATATGATTCAAGTGATGCTGTAATCTGACTAAACTAATAGTGGCCAAATTTACAAAAATAAAAAAGACACATGTTTCTGGGCAACTTACAACTTTTGGCCATAGCTAAGTGAGTTAAACCTGTCATTACTGACCCAAGCTGGAAAGTTCCTGGGTTGAATGTTTTGTATTCAAACTTGATTGCATCCTGTTCTCCTTCGTCTGGCGTGCATGAAAAACGCGTTTTGGAGTAAGTGGGATCCAATGCAGGAACTTTAAATGACACTCCAAACCCCCCTACGAAGCTGGGCAATTTAGGTACTTTCATATTTTTCTAAGTCTTTATGAAAACCAAATATGATTCAAGTGATGCTGTAATCTGACTAAACTAATAGTGGCCAAATTTACAAAAATAAAAAAGACACATGTTTCTGGGCAACTTACAACTTTTGGCCATAGCTAAGTGAGTTAAACCTGTCATTACTGACCCAAGCTGGAAAGTTCCTGGGTTGAATGTTTTGTATTCAAACTTGATTGCATCCTGTTCTCCTTCGTCTGGCGTGCATGAAAAACGCGTTTTGGAGTAAGTGGGATCCAATGCAGGAACTTTAAATGACACTCCAAACCCCCCTACGAAGCTGGGCAATTTAGGTACTTTCATATTTTTCTAAGTCTTTATGAAAACCAAATATGATTCAAGTGATGCTGTAATCTGACTAAACTAATAGTGGCCAAATTTACAAAAATAAAAAAGACACATGTTTCTGGGCAACTTACAACTTTTGGCCATAGCTAAGTGAGTTAAACCTGTCATTACTGACCCAAGCTATGAAGTTCCTGGGTTGAATTGTTTGTATTCAAACTTGATTGCATCGTGTTCTCCTTTGTCTGGCCTGCATGAAAAACGCGTTTTGGAGTGAGTGGGACCTAATGCAAGAACTTCAAATGACTTTCCAAACCCCCCTACGAAGCTGGGCAATTTAGGTACTTTCATATTTTTCTAAGTCTTTATAAAAACCAAATATGATTCAAGTGATGCTGTAATCTGACTAACCTAATAGTGGCCAAATTTACAAAAATAAAAAAGACACATGTTTCTGGGCAACTTACAACTTTTGGCCATAGCTAAGTGAGTTAAACCTGTCATTACTGACCCAAGCTGGAAAGTTCCTGGGTTGAATGTTTTGTATTCAAACTTGATTGCATCCTGTTCTCCTTCGTCTGGCGTGCATGAAAAACGCGTTTTGGAGTAAGTGGGATCCAATGCAGGAACTTTAAATGACACTCCAAACCCCCCTACGAAGCTGGGCAATTTAGGTACTTTCATATTTTTCTAAGTCTTTATGAAAACCAAATATGATTCAAGTGATGCTGTAATCTGACTAAACTAATAGTGGCCAAATTTACAAAAATAAAAAAGACACATGTTTCTGGGCAACTTACAACTTTTGGCCATAGCTAAGTGAGTTAAACCTAACCTAAAGCAATTTAGGTACTTTCATATTTTTCTAAGTCTTTATGAAAACCAAATATGATTCAAGTGATGCTGTAATCTGACTAAACTAATAGTGGCCAAATTTACAAAAATAAAAAAGACACATGTTTCTGGGCAACTTACAACTTTTGGCCATAGCTAAGTGAGTTAAACCTGTCATTACTGACCCAAGCTGGAAAGTTCCTGGGTTGAATGTTTTGTATTCAAACTTGATTGCATCCTGTTCTCCTTCGTCTGGCGTGCATGAAAAACGCGTTTTGGAGTAAGTGGGATCCAATGCAGGAACTTTAAATGACACTCCAAACCCCCCTACGAAGCTGGGCAATTTAGGTACTTTCATATTTTTCTAAGTCTTTATGAAAACCAAATATGATTCAAGTGATGCTGTAATCTGACTAAACTAATAGTGGCCAAATTTACAAAAATAAAAAAGACACATGTTTCTGGGCAACTTACAACTTTTGGCCATAGCTAAGTGAGTTAAACCTGTCATTACTGACCCAAGCTGGAAAGTTCCTGGGTTGAATTTTTTGTATTCAAACTTGATTGCATCCTGTTCTCCTTCGTCTGGCGTGCATGAAAAACGCGTTTTGGAGTAAGTGGGATCCAATGCAGGAACTTTAAATGACACTCCAAACCCCCCTACGAAGCTGGGCAATTTAGGTACTTTCATATTTTTCTAAGTCTTTATGAAAACCAAATATGATTCAAGTGATGCTGTAATCTGACTAAACTAATAGTGGCCAAATTTACAAAAATAAAAAAGACACATGTTTCTGGGCAACTTACAACTTTTGGCCATAGCTAAGTGAGTTAAACCTGTCATTACTGACCCAAGCTGGAAAGTTCCTGGGTTGAATGTTTTGTATTCAAACTTGATTGCATCCTGTTCTCCTTCGTCTGGCGTGCATGAAAAACGCGTTTTGGAGTAAGTGGGATCCAATGCAGGAACTTTAAATGACACTCCAAACCCCCCTACGAAGCTGGGCAATTTAGGTACTTTCATATTTTTCTAAGTCTTTATGAAAACCAAATATGATTCAAGTGATGCTGTAATCTGACTAAACTAATAGTGGCCAAATTTACAAAAATAAAAAAGACACATGTTTCTGGGCAACTTACAACTTTTGGCCATAGCTAAGTGAGTTAAACCTGTCATTACTGACCCAAGCTGGAAAGTTCCTGGGTTGAATGTTTTGTATTCAAACTTGATTGCATCCTGTTCTCCTTCGTCTGGCGTGCATGAAAAACGCGTTTTGGAGTAAGTGGGATCCAATGCAAGAACTTCAAATGACACTCCAAACCCCCCTACGAAGCTGGGCAATTTAGGTACTTTCATATTTTTCTAAGTCTTTATGAAAACCAAATATGATTCAAGTGATGCTGTAATCTGACTAAACTAATAGTGGCCAAATTTACAAAAATAAAAAAGACACATGTTTCTGGGCAACTTACAACTTTTGGCCATAGCTAAGTGAGTTAAACCTGTCATTACTGACCCAAGCTATGAAGTTCCTGGGTTGAATTGTTTGTATTCAAACTTGATTGCATCCTGTTCTCCTTTGTCTGGCCTGCATGAAAAACGCGTTTTGGAGTGAGTGGGACCTAATGCAAGAACTTCAAATGACACTCCAAACCCCCCTACGAAGCTGGGCAATTTAGGTACTTTCATATTTTTCTAAGTCTTTATAAAAACCAAATATGATTCAAGTGATGCTGTAATCTGACTAAACTAATAGTGGCCAAATTTACAAAAATAAAAAAGACACATGTTTCTGGGCAACTTACAACTTTTGGCCATAGCTAAGTGAGTTAAACCTGTCATTACTGACCCAAGCTGGAAAGTTCCTGGGTTGAATGTTTTGTATTCAAACTTGATTGCATCCTGTTCTCCTTCGTCTGGCGTGCATGAAAAACGCGTTTTGGAGTAAGTGGGATCCAATGCAGGAACTTTAAATGACACTCCAAACCCCCCTACGAAGCTGGGCAATTTAGGTACTTTCATATTTTTCTAAGTCTTTATGAAAACCAAATATGATTCAAGTGATGCTGTAATCTGACTAAACTAATAGTGGCCAAATTTACAAAAATAAAAAAGACACATGTTTCTGGGCAACTTACAACTTTTGGCCATAGCTAAGTGAGTTAAACCTAACCTAAAGCAATTTAGGTACTTTCATATTTTTCTAAGTCTTTATGAAAACCAAATATGATTCAAGTGATGCTGTAATCTGACTAAACTAATAGTGGCCAAATTTACAAAAATAAAAAAGACACATGTTTCTGGGCAACTTACAACTTTTGGCCATAGCTAAGTGAGTTAAACCTGTCATTACTGACCCAAGCTGGAAAGTTCCTGGGTTGAATTTTTTGTATTCAAACTTGATTGCATCGTGTTCTCCTTTGTCTGGCCTGCATGAAAAACGCGTTTTGGAGTGAGTGGGGCCTAATGCAGGAACTTTAAATGACACTCCAAACCCCCCTACGAAGCTGGGCAATTTAGGTACTTTCATATTTTTCTAAGTCTTTATGAAAACCAAATATGATTCAAGTGATGCTGTAATCTGACTAAACTAATAGTGGCCAAATTTACAAAAATAAAAAAGACACATGTTTCTGGGCAACTTACAACTTTTGGCCATAGCTAAGTGAGTTAAACCTGTCATTACTGACCCAAGCTGGAAAGTTCCTGGGTTGAATTTTTTGTATTCAAACTTGATTGCATCGTGTTCTTCTTTGTCTGGCCTGCATGAAAAACGCGTTTTGGATTGAGTGGGACCTAATGCAGGAACTTTAAATGACACTCCAAACCCCCCTACGAAGCTGGGCAATTTAGGTACTTTCATATTTTTCTAAGTCTTTATGAAAACCAAATATGATTCAAGTGATGCTGTAATCTGACTAAACTAATAGTGGCCAAATTTACAAAAATAAAAAAGACACATGTTTCTAGGCAACTTACAACTTTTGGCCATAGCTAAGTGAGTTAAACCTGTCATTACTGACCCAAGCTGGAAAGTTCCTGGGTTGAATGTTTTGTATTCAAACTTGATTGCATCCTGTTCTCCTTCGTCTGGCGTGCATGAAAAACGCGTTTTGGAGTAAGTGGGATCCAATGCAGGAACTTTAAATGACACTCCAAACCCCCCTACGAAGCTGGGCAATTTAGGTACTTTCATATTTTTCTAAGTCTTTATGAAAACCAAATATGATTCAAGTGATGCTGTAATCTGACTAAACTAATAGTGGCCAAATTTACAAAAATAAAAAAGACACATGTTTCTGGGCAACTTACAACTTTTGGCCATAGCTAAGTGAGTTAAACCTAACCTAAAGCAATTTAGGTACTTTCATATTTTTCTAAGTCTTTATGAAAACCAAATATGATTCAAGTGATGCTGTAATCTGACTAAACTAATAGTGGCCAAATTTACAAAAATAAAAAAGACACATGTTTCTGGGCAACTTACAACTTTTGGCCATAGCTAAGTGAGTTAAACCTGTCATTACTGACCCAAGCTGGAAAGTTCCTGGGTTGAATTTTTTGTATTCAAACTTGATTGCATCGTGTTCTCCTTTGTCTGGCCTGCATGAAAAACGCGTTTTGGAGTGAGTGGGGCCTAATGCAGGAACTTTAAATGACACTCCAAACCCCCCTACGAAGCTGGGCAATTTAGGTACTTTCATATTTTTCTAAGTCTTTATGAAAACCAAATATGATTCAAGTGATGCTGTAATCTGACTAAACTAATAGTGGCCAAATTTACAAAAATAAAAAAGACACATGTTTCTGGGCAACTTACAACTTTTGGCCATAGCTAAGTGAGTTAAACCTGTCATTACTGACCCAAGCTGGAAAGTTCCTGGGTTGAATTTTTTGTATTCAAACTTGATTGCATCGTGTTCTTCTTTGTCTGGCCTGCATGAAAAACGCGTTTTGGATTGAGTGGGACCTAATGCAGGAACTTTAAATGACACTCCAAACCCCCCTACGAAGCTGGGCAATTTAGGTACTTTCATATTTTTCTAAGTCTTTATGAAAACCAAATATGATTCAAGTGATGCTGTAATCTGACTAAACTAATAGTGGCCAAATTTACAAAAATAAAAAAGACACATGTTTCTGGGCAACTTACAACTTTTGGCCATAGCTAAGTGAGTTAAACCTGTCATTACTGACCCAAGCTGGAAAGTTCCTGGGTTGAATGTTTTGTATTCAAACTTGATTGCATCCTGTTCTCCTTCGTCTGGCGTGCATGAAAAACGCGTTTTGGAGTAAGTGGGATCCAATGCAGGAACTTTAAATGACACTCCAAACCCCCCTACGAAGCTGGGCAATTTAGGTACTTTCATATTTTTCTAAGTCTTTATGAAAACCAAATATGATTCAAGTGATGCTGTAATCTGACTAAACTAATAGTGGCCAAATTTACAAAAATAAAAAAGACACATGTTTCTGGGCAACTTACAACTTTTGGCCATAGCTAAGTGAGTTAAACCTAACCTAAAGCAATTTAGGTACTTTCATATTTTTCTAAGTCTTTATGAAAACCAAATATGATTCAAGTGATGCTGTAATCTGACTAAACTAATAGTGGCCAAATTTACAAAAATAAAAAAGACACATGTTTCTGGGCAACTTACAACTTTTGGCCATAGCTAAGTGAGTTAAACCTGTCATTACTGACCCAAGCTGGAAAGTTCCTGGGTTGAATTTTTTGTATTCAAACTTGATTGCATCGTGTTCTCCTTTGTCTGGCCTGCATGAAAAACGCGTTTTGGAGTGAGTGGGGCCTAATGCAGGAACTTTAAATGACACTCCAAACCCCCCTACGAAGCTGGGCAATTTAGGTACTTTCATATTTTTCTAAGTCTTTATGAAAACCAAATATGATTCAAGTGATGCTGTAATCTGACTAAACTAATAGTGGCCAAATTTACAAAAATAAAAAAGACACATGTTTCTGGGCAACTTACAACTTTTGGCCATAGCTAAGTGAGTTAAACCTGTCATTACTGACCCAAGCTGGAAAGTTCCTGGGTTGAATTTTTTGTATTCAAACTTGATTGCATCGTGTTCTTCTTTGTCTGGCCTGCATGAAAAACGCGTTTTGGATTGAGTGGGACCTAATGCAGGAACTTTAAATGACACTCCAAACCCCCCTACGAAGCTGGGCAATTTAGGTACTTTCATATTTTTCTAAGTCTTTATGAAAACCAAATATGATTCAAGTGATGCTGTAATCTGACTAAACTAATAGTGGCCAAATTTACAAAAATAAAAAAGACACATGTTTCTGGGCAACTTACAACTTTTGGCCATAGCTAAGTGAGTTAAACCTGTCATTACTGACCCAAGCTGGAAAGTTCCTGGGTTAAATTGTTTGTATTCAAACTTGATTGCATTGTGTTCTCCTTTGTCTGGCCTGCATAAAAAACGCGTTTTGGAGTGAGTGGGACCTAATGCAGGAACTTCAAATGACACTCCAAACCCCCCTACGAAGCTGGGCAATTTAGGTACTTTCATATTTTTCTAAGTCTTTATGAAAACCAAATATGATTCAAGTGATGCTGTAATCTGACTAACCTAATAGTGGCCAAATTTACAAAAATAAAAAAGACACATGTTTCTGGGCAACTTACAACTTTTGGCCATAGCTAAGTGAGTTAAACCTGTCATTACTGACCCAAGCTGGAAAGTTCCTGGGTTGAATGTTTTGTATTCAAACTTGATTGCATCCTGTTCTCCTTCGTCTGGCGTGCATGAAAAACGCGTTTTGGAGTAAGTGGGATCCAATGCAGGAACTTTAAATGACACTCCAAACCCCCCTACGAAGCTGGGCAATTTAGGTACTTTCATATTTTTCTAAGTCTTTATGAAAACCAAATATGATTCAAGTGATGCTGTAATCTGACTAAACTAATAGTGGCCAAATTTACAAAAATAAAAAAGACACATGTTTCTGGGCAACTTACAACTTTTGGCCATAGCTAAGTGAGTTAAACCTAACCTAAAGCAATTTAGGTACTTTCATATTTTTCTAAGTCTTTATGAAAACCAAATATGATTCAAGTGATGCTGTAATCTGACTAAACTAATAGTGGCCAAATTTACAAAAATAAAAAAGACACATGTTTCTGGGCAACTTACAACTTTTGGCCATAGCTAAGTGAGTTAAACCTGTCATTACTGACCCAAGCTGGAAAGTTCCTGGGTTGAATTTTTTGTATTCAAACTTGATTGCATCGTGTTCTCCTTTGTCTGGCCTGCATGAAAAACGCGTTTTGGAGTGAGTGGGGCCTAATGCAGGAACTTTAAATGACACTCCAAACCCCCCTACGAAGCTGGGCAATTTAGGTACTTTCATATTTTTCTAAGTCTTTATGAAAACCAAATATGATTCAAGTGATGCTGTAATCTGACTAAACTAATAGTGGCCAAATTTACAAAAATAAAAAAGACACATGTTTCTGGGCAACTTACAACTTTTGGCCATAGCTAAGTGAGTTAAACCTGTCATTACTGACCCAAGCTGGAAAGTTCCTGGGTTGAATTTTTTGTATTCAAACTTGATTGCATCGTGTTCTTCTTTGTCTGGCCTGCATGAAAAACGCGTTTTGGATTGAGTGGGACCTAATGCAGGAACTTTAAATGACACTCCAAACCCCCCTACGAAGCTGGGCAATTTAGGTACTTTCATATTTTTCTAAGTCTTTATGAAAACCAAATATGATTCAAGTGATGCTGTAATCTGACTAAACTAATAGTGGCCAAATTTACAAAAATAAAAAAGACACATGTTTCTGGGCAACTTACAACTTTTGGCCATAGCTAAGTGAGTTAAACCTGTCATTACTGACCCAAGCTGGAAAGTTCCTGGGTTAAATTGTTTGTATTTAAACTTGATTGCATTGTGTTCTCCTTTGTCTGGCCTGCATAAAAAACGCGTTTTGGAGTGAGTGGGACCTAATGCAGGAACTTCAAATGACACTCCAAACCCCCCTACGAAGCTGGGCAATTTAGGTACTTTCATATTTTTCTAAGTCTTTATGAAAACCAAATATGATTCAAGTGATGCTGTAATCTGACTAACCTAATAGTGGCCAAATTTACAAAAATAAAAAAGACACATGTTTCTGGGCAACTTACAACTTTTGGCCATAGCTAAGTGAGTTAAACCTGTCATTACTGACCCAAGCTGGAAAGTTCCTGGGTTGAATTGTTTGTATTCAAACTTGATTGCATCGTGTTCTCCTTTGTCTGGCCTGCATGAAAAACGCGTTTTGGAGTGAGTGGGACCTATTGCAGGAACTTTAAATGACACTCCAAACCCCCCTACGAAGCTGGGCAATTTAGGTACTTTCATATTTTTCTAAGTCTTTATGAAAACCAAATATGATTCAAGTGATGCTGTAATCTGACTAAACTAATAGTGGCTAAATTTACAAAAATAAAAAAGACACATGTTTCTGGGCAACTTACAACTTTTGGCCATAGCTAAGTGAGTTAAACCTGTCATTACTGACCCAAGCTGGAAAGTTCCTGGGTTGAATGTTTTGTATTCAAACTTGATTGCATCCTGTTCTCCTTCGTCTGGCGTGCATGAAAAACGCGTTTTGGAGTAAGTGGGATCCAATGCAGGAACTTTAAATGACACTCCAAACCCCCCTACGAAGCTGGGCAATTTAGGTACTTTCATATTTTTCTAAGTCTTTATGAAAACCAAATATGATTCAAGTGATGCTGTAATCTGACTAAACTAATAGTGGCCAAATTTACAAAAATAAAAAAGACACATGTTTCTGGGCAACTTACAACTTTTAGCCATAGCTAAGTGAGTTAAACCTGTCATTACTGACCCAAGCTGGAAAGTTCCTGGGTTGAATTTTTTGTATTCAAACTTGATTGCATCCTGTTCTCCTTCGTCTGGCGTGCATGAAAAACGCGTTTTGGAGTAAGTGGGATCCAATGCAGGAACTTTAAATGACACTCCAAACCCCCCTACGAAGCTGGGCAATTTAGGTACTTTCATATTTTTCTAAGTCTTTATGAAAACCAAATATGATTCAAGTGATGCTGTAATCTGACTAAACTAATAGTGGCCAAATTTACAAAAATAAAAAAGACACATGTTTCTGGGCAACTTACAACTTTTGGCCATAGCTAAGTGAGTTAAACCTGTCATTACTGACCCAAGCTGGAAAGTTCCTGGGTTGAATGTTTTGTATTCAAACTTGATTGCATCCTGTTCTCCTTCGTCTGGCGTGCATGAAAAACGCGTTTTGGAGTAAGTGGGATCCAATGCAGGAACTTTAAATGACACTCCAAACCCCCCTACGAAGCTGGGCAATTTAGGTACTTTCATATTTTTCTAAGTCTTTATGAAAACCAAATATGATTCAAGTGATGCTGTAATCTGACTAAACTAATAGTGGCCAAATTTACAAAAATAAAAAAGACACATGTTTCTGGGCAACTTACAACTTTTGGCCATAGCTAAGTGAGTTAAACCTGTCATTACTGACCCAAGATGGAAAGTTCCTGGGTTGAATTTTTTGTATTCATACTTGATTGCATCCTGTTCTCCTTCGTCTGGCGTGCATGAAAAACGCGTTTTGGAGTAAGTGGGATCCAATGCAGGAACTTTAAATGACACTCCAAACCCCCCTACGAAGCTGGGCAATTTAGGTACTTTCATATTTTTCTAAGTCTTTATGAAAACCAAATATGATTCAAGTGATGCTGTAATCTGACTAAACTAATAGTGGCTAAATTTACAAAAATAAAAAAGACACATGTTTCTGGGCAACTTACAACTTTTGGCCATAGCTAAGTGAGTTAAACCTGTCATTACTGACCCAAGCTGGAAAGTTCCTGGGTTGAATGTTTTGTATTCAAACTTGATTGCATCCTGTTCTCCTTCGTCTGGCGTGCATGAAAAACGCGTTTTGGAGTAAGTGGGATCCAATGCAGGAACTTTAAATGACACTCCAAACCCCCCTACGAAGCTGGGCAATTTAGGTACTTTCATATTTTTCTAAGTCTTTATGAAAACCAAATATGATTCAAGTGATGCTGTAATCTGACTAAACTAATAGTGGCCAAATTTACAAAAATAAAAAAGACACATGTTTCTGGGCAACTTACAACTTTTGGCCATAGCTAAGTGAGTTAAACCTGTCATTACTGACCCAAGCTGGAAAGTTCCTGGGTTGAATTTTTTGTATTCAAACTTGATTGCATCCTGTTCTCCTTCGTCTGGCGTGCATGAAAAACGCGTTTTGGAGTAAGTGGGATCCAATGCAGGAACTTTAAATGACACTCCAAACCCCCCTACGAAGCTGGGCAATTTAGGTACTTTCATATTTTTCTAAGTCTTTATGAAAACCAAATATGATTCAAGTGATGCTGTAATCTGACTAAACTAATAGTGGCCAAATTTACAAAAATAAAAAAGACACATGTTTCTGGGCAACTTACAACTTTTGGCCATAGCTAAGTGAGTTAAACCTGTCATTACTGACCCAAGCTGGAAAGTTCCTGGGTTGAATGTTTTGTATTCAAACTTGATTGCATCCTGTTCTCCTTCGTCTGGCGTGCATGAAAAACGCGTTTTGGAGTAAGTGGGATCCAATGCAGGAACTTTAAATGACACTCCAAACCCCCCTACGAAGCTGGGCAATTTAGGTACTTTCATATTTTTCTAAGTCTTTATGAAAACCAAATATGATTCAAGTGATGCTGTAATCTGACTAAACTAATAGTGGCCAAATTTACAAAAATAAAAAAGACACATGTTTCTGGGCAACTTACAACTTTTGGCCATAGCTAAGTGAGTTAAACCTGTCATTACTGACCCAAGCTATAAAGTTCCTGGGTTGAATTGTTTGTATTCAAACTTGATTGCATCGTGTTCTCCTTTGTCTGGCCTGCATGAAAAACGCGTTTTGGAGTGAGTGGGACCTAATGCAAGAACTTCAAATGACACTCCAAACCCCCCTACGAAGCTGGGCAATTTAGGTACTTTCATATTTTTCTAAGTCTTTATAAAAACCAAATATGATTCAAGTGATGCTGTAATCTGACTAACCTAATAGTGGCCAAATTTACAAAAATAAAAAAGACACATGTTTCTGGGCAACTTACAACTTTTGGCCATAGCTAAGTGAGTTAAACCTGTCATTACTGACCCAAGCTGGAAAGTTCCTGGGTTGAATGTTTTGTATTCAAACTTGATTGCATCCTGTTCTCCTTCGTCTGGCGTGCATGAAAAACGCGTTTTGGAGTAAGTGGGATCCAATGCAGGAACTTTAAATGACACTCCAAACCCCCCTACGAAGCTGGGCAATTTAGGTACTTTCATATTTTTCTAAGTCTTTATGAAAACCAAATATGATTCAAGTGATGCTGTAATCTGACTAAACTAATAGTGGCCAAATTTACAAAAATAAAAAAGACACATGTTTCTGGGCAACTTACAACTTTTGGCCATAGCTAAGTGAGTTAAACCTAACCTAAAGCAATTTAGGTACTTTCATATTTTTCTAAGTCTTTATGAAAACCAAATATGATTCAAGTGATGCTGTAATCTGACTAAACTAATAGTGGCCAAATTTACAAAAATAAAAAAGACACATGTTTCTGGGCAACTTACAACTTTTGGCCATAGCTAAGTGAGTTAAACCTGTCATTACTGACCCAAGCTGGAAAGTTCCTGGGTTGAATTTTTTGTATTCAAACTTGATTGCATCGTGTTCTCCTTTGTCTGGCCTGCATGAAAAACGCGTTTTGGAGTGAGTGGGGCCTAATGCAGGAACTTTAAATGACACTCCAAACCCCCCTACGAAGCTGGGCAATTTAGGTACTTTCATATTTTTCTAAGTCTTTATGAAAACCAAATATGATTCAAGTGATGCTGTAATCTGACTAAACTAATAGTGGCCAAATTTACAAAAATAAAAAAGACACATGTTTCTGGGCAACTTACAACTTTTGGCCATAGCTAAGTGAGTTAAACCTGTCATTACTGACCCAAGCTGGAAAGTTCCTGGGTTGAATTTTTTGTATTCAAACTTGATTGCATCGTGTTCTTCTTTGTCTGGCCTGCATGAAAAACGCGTTTTGGATTGAGTGGGACCTAATGCAGGAACTTTAAATGACACTCCAAACCCCCCTACGAAGCTGGGCAATTTAGGTACTTTCATATTTTTCTAAGTCTTTATGAAAACCAAATATGATTCAAGTGATGCTGTAATCTGACTAAACTAATAGTGGCCAAATTTACAAAAATAAAAAAGACACATGTTTCTGGGCAACTTACAACTTTTGGCCATAGCTAAGTGAGTTAAACCTGTCATTACTGACCCAAGCTGGAAAGTTCCTGGGTTAAATTGTTTGTATTCAAACTTGATTGCATTGTGTTCTCCTTTGTCTGGCCTGCATAAAAAACGCGTTTTGGAGTGAGTGGGACCTAATGCAGGAACTTCAAATGACACTCCAAACCCCCCTACGAAGCTGGGCAATTTAGGTACTTTCATATTTTTCTAAGTCTTTATGAAAACCAAATATGATTCAAGTGATGCTGTAATCTGACTAACCTAATAGTGGCCAAATTTACAAAAATAAAAAAGACACATGTTTCTGGGCAACTTACAACTTTTGGCCATAGCTAAGTGAGTTAAACCTGTCATTACTGACCCAAGCTGGAAAGTTCCTGGGTTGAATTGTTTGTATTCAAACTTGATTGCATCGTGTTCTCCTTTGTCTGGCCTGCATGAAAAACGCGTTTTGGAGTGAGTGGGACCTATTGCAGGAACTTTAAATGACACTCCAAACCCCCCTACGAAGCTGGGCAATTTAGGTACTTTCATATTTTTCTAAGTCTTTATGAAAACCAAATATGATTCAAGTGATGCTGTAATCTGACTAAACTAATAGTGGCCAAATTTACAAAAATAAAAAAGACACATGTTTCTGGGCAACTTACAACTTTTGGCCATAGCTAAGTGAGTTAAACCTGTCATTACTGACCCAAGCTGGAAAGTTCCTGGGTTGAATTTTTTGTATTCATACTTGATTGCATCCTGTTCTCCTTCGTCTGGCGTGCATGAAAAACGCGTTTTGGAGTAAGTGGGATCCAATGCAGGAACTTTAAATGACACTCCAAACCCCCCTACGAAGCTGGGCAATTTAGGTACTTTCATATTTTTCTAAGTCTTTATGAAAACCAAATATGATTCAAGTGATGCTGTAATCTGACTAAACTAATAGTGGCTAAATTTACAAAAATAAAAAAGACACATGTTTCTGGGCAACTTACAACTTTTGGCCATAGCTAAGTGAGTTAAACCTGTCATTACTGACCCAAGCTGGAAAGTTCCTGGGTTGAATGTTTTGTATTCAAACTTGATTGCATCCTGTTCTCCTTCGTCTGGCGTGCATGAAAAACGCGTTTTGGAGTAAGTGGGATCCAATGCAGGAACTTTAAATGACACTCCAAACCCCCCTACGAAGCTGGGCAATTTAGGTACTTTCATATTTTTCTAAGTCTTTATGAAAACCAAATATGATTCAAGTGATGCTGTAATCTGACTAAACTAATAGTGGCCAAATTTACAAAAATAAAAAAGACACATGTTTCTGGGCAACTTACAACTTTTGGCCATAGCTAAGTGAGTTAAACCTGTCATTACTGACCCAAGCTGGAAAGTTCCTGGGTTGAATTTTTTGTATTCATACTTGATTGCATCCTGTTCTCCTTCGTCTGGCGTGCATGAAAAACGCGTTTTGGAGTAAGTGGGATCCAATGCAGGAACTTTAAATGACACTCCAAACCCCCCTACGAAGCTGGGCAATTTAGGTACTTTCATATTTTTCTAAGTCTTTATGAAAACCAAATATGATTCAAGTGATGCTGTAATCTGACTAAACTAATAGTGGCCAAATTTACAAAAATAAAAAAGACACATGTTTCTGGGCAACTTACAACTTTTGGCCATAGCTAAGTGAGTTAAACCTGTCATTACTGACCCAAGCTGGAAAGTTCCTGGGTTAAATTGTTTGTATTCAAACTTGATTGCATTGTGTTCTCCTTTGTCTGGCCTGCATAAAAAACGCGTTTTGGAGTGAGTGGGACCTAATGCAGGAACTTCAAATGACACTCCAAACCCCCCTACGAAGCTGGGCAATTTAGGTACTTTCATATTTTTCTAAGTCTTTATGAAAACCAAATATGATTCAAGTGATGCTGTAATCTGACTAACCTAATAGTGGCCAAATTTACAAAAATAAAAAAGACACATGTTTCTGGGCAACTTACAACTTTTGGCCATAGCTAAGTGAGTTAAACCTGTCATTACTGACCCAAGCTGGAAAGTTCCTGGGTTGAATTGTTTGTATTCAAACTTGATTGCATCGTGTTCTCCTTTGTCTGGCCTGCATAAAAAACGCGTTTTGGAGTGAGTGGGACCTATTGCAGGAACTTTAAATGACACTCCAAACCCCCCTACGAAGCTGGGCAATTTAGGTACTTTCATATTTTTCTAAGTCTTTATGAAAACCAAATATGATTCAAGTGATGCTGTAATCTGACTAAACTAATAGTGGCCAAATTTACAAAAATAAAAAAGACACATGTTTCTGGGCAACTTACAACTTTTGGCCATAGCTAAGTGAGTTAAACCTGTCATTACTGACCCAAGCTGGAAAGTTCCTGGGTTGAATTTTTTGTATTCATACTTGATTGCATCCTGTTCTCCTTCGTCTGGCGTGCATGAAAAACGCGTTTTGGAGTAAGTGGGATCCAATGCAGGAACTTTAAATGACACTCCAAACCCCCCTACGAAGCTGGGCAATTTAGGTACTTTCATATTTTTCTAAGTCTTTATGAAAACCAAATATGATTCAAGTGATGCTGTAATCTGACTAAACTAATAGTGGCTAAATTTACAAAAATAAAAAAGACACATGTTTCTGGGCAACTTACAACTTTTGGCCATAGCTAAGTGAGTTAAACCTGTCATTACTGACCCAAGCTGGAAAGTTCCTGGGTTGAATGTTTTGTATTCAAACTTGATTGCATCCTGTTCTCCTTCGTCTGGCGTGCATGAAAAACGCGTTTTGGAGTAAGTGGGATCCAATGCAGGAACTTTAAATGACACTCCAAACCCCCCTACGAAGCTGGGCAATTTAGGTACTTTCATATTTTTCTAAGTCTTTATGAAAACCAAATATGATTCAAGTGATGCTGTAATCTGACTAAACTAATAGTGGCCAAATTTACAAAAATAAAAAAGACACATGTTTCTGGGCAACTTACAACTTTTGGCCATAGCTAAGTGAGTTAAACCTGTCATTACTGACCCAAGCTGGAAAGTTCCTGGGTTGAATTTTTTGTATTCAAACTTGATTGCATCCTGTTCTCCTTCGTCTGGCGTGCATGAAAAACGCGTTTTGGAGTAAGTGGGATCCAATGCAGGAACTTTAAATGACACTCCAAACCCCCCTACGAAGCTGGGCAATTTAGGTACTTTCATATTTTTCTAAGTCTTTATGAAAACCAAATATGATTCAAGTGATGCTGTAATCTGACTAAACTAATAGTGGCCAAATTTACAAAAATAAAAAAGACACATGTTTCTGGGCAACTTACAACTTTTGGCCATAGCTAAGTGAGTTAAACCTGTCATTACTGACCCAAGCTGGAAAGTTCCTGGGTTGAATGTTTTGTATTCAAACTTGATTGCATCCTGTTCTCCTTCGTCTGGCGTGCATGAAAAACGCGTTTTGGAGTAAGTGGGATCCAATGCAGGAACTTTAAATGACACTCCAAACCCCCCTACGAAGCTGGGCAATTTAGGTACTTTCATATTTTTCTAAGTCTTTATGAAAACCAAATATGATTCAAGTGATGCTGTAATCTGACTAAACTAATAGTGGCCAAATTTACAAAAATAAAAAAGACACATGTTTCTGGGCAACTTACAACTTTTGGCCATAGCTAAGTGAGTTAAACCTGTCATTACTGACCCAAGCTGGAAAGTTCCTGGGTTGAATTTTTTGTATTCATACTTGATTGCATCCTGTTCTCCTTCGTCTGGCGTGCATGAAAAACGCGTTTTGGAGTAAGTGGGATCCAATGCAGGAACTTTAAATGACACTCCAAACCCCCCTACGAAGCTGGGCAATTTAGGTACTTTCATATTTTTCTAAGTCTTTATGAAAACCAAATATGATTCAAGTGATGCTGTAATCTGACTAAACTAATAGTGGCCAAATTTACAAAAATAAAAAAGACACATGTTTCTGGGCAACTTACAACTTTTGGCCATAGCTAAGTGAGTTAAACCTGTCATTACTGACCCAAGCTGGAAAGTTCCTGGGTTGAATTTTTTGTATTCAAACTTGATTGCATCCTGTTCTCCTTCGTCTGGCGTGCATGAAAAACGCGTTTTGGAGTAAGTGGGATCCAATGCAGGAACTTTAAATGACACTCCAAACCCCCCTACGAAGCTGGGCAATTTAGGTACTTTCATATTTTTCTAAGTCTTTATGAAAACCAAATATGATTCAAGTGATGCTGTAATCTGACTAAACTAATAGTGGCCAAATTTACAAAAATAAAAAAGACACATGTTTCTGGGCAACTTACAACTTTTGGCCATAGCTAAGTGAGTTAAACCTGTCATTACTGACCCAAGCTGGAAAGTTCCTGGGTTGAATGTTTTGTATTCAAACTTGATTGCATCCTGTTCTCCTTCGTCTGGCGTGCATGAAAAACGCGTTTTGGAGTAAGTGGGATCCAATGCAGGAACTTTAAATGACACTCCAAACCCCCCTACGAAGCTGGGCAATTTAGGTACTTTCATATTTTTCTAAGTCTTTATGAAAACCAAATATGATTCAAGTGATGCTGTAATCTGACTAAACTAATAGTGGCCAAATTTACAAAAATAAAAAAGACACATGTTTCTGGGCAACTTACAACTTTTGGCCATAGCTAAGTGAGTTAAACCTGTCATTACTGACCCAAGCTGGAAAGTTCCTGGGTTGAATTTTTTGTATTCATACTTGATTGCATCCTGTTCTCCTTCGTCTGGCGTGCATGAAAAACGCGTTTTGGAGTAAGTGAGATCCAATGCAGGAACTTTAAATGACACTCCAAACCCCCCTACGAAGCTGGGCAATTTAGGTACTTTCATATTTTTCTAAGTCTTTATGAAAACCAAATATGATTCAAGTGATGCTGTAATCTGACTAAACTAATAGTGGCTAAATTTACAAAAATAAAAAAGACACATGTTTCTGGGCAACTTACAACTTTTGGCCATAGCTAAGTGAGTTAAACCTGTCATTACTGACCCAAGCTGGAAAGTTCCTGGGTTGAATGTTTTGTATTCAAACTTGATTGCATCCTGTTCTCCTTCGTCTGGCGTGCATGAAAAACGCGTTTTGGAGTAAGTGGGATCCAATGCAGGAACTTTAAATGACACTCCAAACCCCCCTACGAAGCTGGGCAATTTAGGTACTTTCATATTTTTCTAAGTCTTTATGAAAACCAAATATGATTCAAGTGATGCTGTAATCTGACTAAACTAATAGTGGCCAAATTTACAAAAATAAAAAAGACACATGTTTCTGGGCAACTTACAACTTTTGGCCATAGCTAAGTGAGTTAAACCTGTCATTACTGACCCAAGCTGGAAAGTTCCTGGGTTGAATTTTTTGTATTCAAACTTGATTGCATCCTGTTCTCCTTCGTCTGGCGTGCATGAAAAACGCGTTTTGGAGTAAGTGGGATCCAATGCAGGAACTTTAAATGACACTCCAAACCCCCCTACGAAGCTGGGCAATTTAGGTACTTTCATATTTTTCTAAGTCTTTATGAAAACCAAATATGATTCAAGTGATGCTGTAATCTGACTAAACTAATAGTGGCCAAATTTACAAAAATAAAAAAGACACATGTTTCTGGGCAACTTACAACTTTTGGCCATAGCTAAGTGAGTTAAACCTGTCATTACTGACCCAAGCTGGAAAGTTCCTGGGTTGAATTTTTTGTATTCAAACTTGATTGCATCCTGTTCTCCTTCGTCTGGCGTGCATGAAAAACGCGTTTTGGAGTAAGTGGGATCCAATGCAGGAACTTTAAATGACACTCCAAACCCCCCTACGAAGCTGGGCAATTTAGGTACTTTCATATTTTTCTAAGTCTTTATGAAAACCAAATATGATTCAAGTGATGCTGTAATCTGACTAAACTAATAGTGGCCAAATTTACAAAAATAAAAAAGACACATGTTTCTGGGCAACTTACAACTTTTGGCCATAGCTAAGTGAGTTAAACCTGTCATTACTGACCCAAGCTGGAAAGTTCCTGGGTTGAATGTTTTGTATTCAAACTTGATTGCATCCTGTTCTCCTTCGTCTGGCGTGCATGAAAAACGCGTTTTGGAGTAAGTGGGATCCAATGCAGGAACTTTAAATGACACTCCAAACCCCCCTACGAAGCTGGGCAATTTAGGTACTTTCATATTTTTCTAAGTCTTTATGAAAACCAAATATGATTCAAGTGATGCTGTAATCTGACTAAACTAATAGTGGCCAAATTTACAAAAATAAAAAAGACACATGTTTCTGGGCAACTTACAACTTTTGGCCATAGCTAAGTGAGTTAAACCTGTCATTACTGACCCAAGCTGGAAAGTTCCTGGGTTGAATTTTTTGTATTCAAACTTGATTGCATCCTGTTCTCCTTCGTCTGGCGTGCATGAAAAACGCGTTTTGGAGTAAGTGGGATCCAATGCAGGAACTTTAAATGACACTCCAAACCCCCCTACGAAGCTGGGCAATTTAGGTACTTTCATATTTTTCTAAGTCTTTATGAAAACCAAATATGATTCAAGTGATGCTGTAATCTGACTAAACTAATAGTGGCCAAATTTACAAAAATAAAAAAGACACATGTTTCTGGGCAACTTACAACTTTTGGCCATAGCTAAGTGAGTTAAACCTGTCATTACTGACCCAAGCTGGAAAGTTCCTGGGTTGAATGTTTTGTATTCAAACTTGATTGCATCCTGTTCTCCTTCGTCTGGCGTGCATGAAAAACGCGTTTTGGAGTAAGTGGGATCCAATGCAGGAACTTTAAATGACACTCCAAACCCCCCTACGAAGCTGGGCAATTTAGGTACTTTCATATTTTTCTAAGTCTTTATGAAAACCAAATATGATTCAAGTGATGCTGTAATCTGACTAAACTAATAGTGGCCAAATTTACAAAAATAAAAAAGACACATGTTTCTGGGCAACTTACAACTTTTGGCCATAGCTAAGTGAGTTAAACCTAACCTAAAGCAATTTAGGTACTTTCATATTTTTCTAAGTCTTTATGAAAACCAAATATGATTCAAGTGATGCTGTAATCTGACTAAACTAATAGTGGCCAAATTTACAAAAATAAAAAAGACACATGTTTCTGGGCAACTTACAACTTTTGGCCATAGCTAAGTGAGTTAAACCTGTCATTACTGACCCAAGCTGGAAAGTTCCTGGGTTGAATTTTTTGTATTCAAACTTGATTGCATCGTGTTCTCCTTTGTCTGGCCTGCATGAAAAACGCGTTTTGGAGTGAGTGGGGCCTAATGCAGGAACTTTAAATGACACTCCAAACCCCCCTACGAAGCTGGGCAATTTAGGTACTTTCATATTTTTCTAAGTCTTTATGAAAACCAAATATGATTCAAGTGATGCTGTAATCTGACTAAACTAATAGTGGCCAAATTTACAAAAATAAAAAAGACACATGTTTCTGGGCAACTTACAACTTTTGGCCATAGCTAAGTGAGTTAAACCTGTCATTACTGACCCAAGCTGGAAAGTTCCTGGGTTAAATTGTTTGTATTCAAACTTGATTGCATTGTGTTCTCCTTTGTCTGGCCTGCATAAAAAACGCGTTTTGGAGTGAGTGGGACCTAATGCAGGAACTTCAAATGACACTCCAAACCCCCCTACGAAGCTGGGCAATTTAGGTACTTTCATATTTTTCTAAGTCTTTATGAAAACCAAATATGATTCAAGTGATGCTGTAATCTGACTAACCTAATAGTGGCCAAATTTACAAAAATAAAAAAGACACATGTTTCTGGGCAACTTACAACTTTTGGCCATAGCTAAGTGAGTTAAACCTGTCATTACTGACCCAAGCTGGAAAGTTCCTGGGTTGAATTGTTTGTATTCAAACTTGATTGCATCGTGTTCTCCTTTGTCTGGCCTGCATGAAAAACGCGTTTTGGAGTGAGTGGGACCTATTGCAGGAACTTTAAATGACACTCCAAACCCCCCTACGAAGCTGGGCAATTTAGGTACTTTCATATTTTTCTAAGTCTTTATGAAAACCAAATATGATTCAAGTGATGCTGTAATCTGACTAAACTAATAGTGGCCAAATTTACAAAAATAAAAAAGACACATGTTTCTGGGCAACTTACAACTTTTGGCCATAGCTAAGTGAGTTAAACCTGTCATTACTGACCCAAGCTGGAAAGTTCCTGGGTTGAATTTTTTGTATTCAAACTTGATTGCATCGTGTTCTTCTTTGTCTGGCCTGCATGAAAAACGCGTTTTGGATTGAGTGGGACCTAATGCAGGAACTTTAAATGACACTCCAAACCCCCCTACGAAGCTGGGCAATTTAGGTACTTTCATATTTTTCTAAGTCTTTATGAAAACCAAATATGATTCAAGTGATGCTGTAATCTGACTAAACTAATAGTGGCCAAATTTACAAAAATAAAAAAGACACATGTTTCTGGGCAACTTACAACTTTTGGCCATAGCTAAGTGAGTTAAACCTGTCATTACTGACCCAAGCTGGAAAGTTCCTGGGTTAAATTGTTTGTATTCAAACTTGATTGCATTGTGTTCTCCTTTGTCTGGCCTGCATAAAAAACGCGTTTTGGAGTGAGTGGGACCTAATGCAGGAACTTCAAATGACACTCCAAACCCCCCTACGAAGCTGGGCAATTTAGGTACTTTCATATTTTTCTAAGTCTTTATGAAAACCAAATATGATTCAAGTGATGCTGTAATCTGACTAACCTAATAGTGGCCAAATTTACAAAAATAAAAAAGACACATGTTTCTGGGCAACTTACAACTTTTGGCCATAGCTAAGTGAGTTAAACCTGTCATTACTGACCCAAGCTGGAAAGTTCCTGGGTTGAATTGTTTGTATTCAAACTTGATTGCATCGTGTTCTCCTTTGTCTGGCCTGCATGAAAAACGCGTTTTGGAGTGAGTGGGACCTATTGCAGGAACTTTAAATGACACTCCAAACCCCCCTACGAAGCTGGGCAATTTAGGTACTTTCATATTTTTCTAAGTCTTTATGAAAACCAAATATGATTCAAGTGATGCTGTAATCTGACTAAACTAATAGTGGCCAAATTTACAAAAATAAAAAAGACACATGTTTCTGGGCAACTTACAACTTTTGGCCATAGCTAAGTGAGTTAAACCTGTCATTACTGACCCAAGCTGGAAAGTTCCTGGGTTGAATTTTTTGTATTCATACTTGATTGCATCCTGTTCTCCTTCGTCTGGCGTGCATGAAAAACGCGTTTTGGAGTAAGTGGGATCCAATGCAGGAACTTTAAATGACACTCCAAACCCCCCTACGAAGCTGGGCAATTTAGGTACTTTCATATTTTTCTAAGTCTTTATGAAAACCAAATATGATTCAAGTGATGCTGTAATCTGACTAAACTAATAGTGGCTAAATTTACAAAAATAAAAAAGACACATGTTTCTGGGCAACTTACAACTTTTGGCCATAGCTAAGTGAGTTAAACCTGTCATTACTGACCCAAGCTGGAAAGTTCCTGGGTTGAATGTTTTGTATTCAAACTTGATTGCATCCTGTTCTCCTTCGTCTGGCGTGCATGAAAAACGCGTTTTGGAGTAAGTGGGATCCAATGCAGGAACTTTAAATGACACTCCAAACCCCCCTACGAAGCTGGGCAATTTAGGTACTTTCATATTTTTCTAAGTCTTTATGAAAACCAAATATGATTCAAGTGATGCTGTAATCTGACTAAACTAATAGTGGCCAAATTTACAAAAATAAAAAAGACACATGTTTCTGGGCAACTTACAACTTTTGGCCATAGCTAAGTGAGTTAAACCTGTCATTACTGACCCAAGCTGGAAAGTTCCTGGGTTGAATGTTTTGTATTCAAACTTGATTGCATCCTGTTCTCCTTCGTCTGGCGTGCATGAAAAACGCGTTTTGGAGTAAGTGGGATCCAATGCAGGAACTTTAAATGACACTCCAAACCCCCCTACGAAGCTGGGCAATTTAGGTACTTTCATATTTTTCTAAGTCTTTATGAAAACCAAATATGATTCAAGTGATGCTGTAATCTGACTAAACTAATAGTGGCCAAATTTACAAAAATAAAAAAGACACATGTTTCTGGGCAACTTACAACTTTTGGCCATAGCTAAGTGAGTTAAACCTAACCTAAAGCAATTTAGGTACTTTCATATTTTTCTAAGTCTTTATGAAAACCAAATATGATTCAAGTGATGCTGTAATCTGACTAAACTAATAGTGGCCAAATTTACAAAAATAAAAAAGACACATGTTTCTGGGCAACTTACAACTTTTGGCCATAGCTAAGTGAGTTAAACCTGTCATTACTGACCCAAGCTGGAAAGTTCCTGGGTTGAATTTTTTGTATTCAAACTTGATTGCATCGTGTTCTCCTTTGTCTGGCCTGCATGAAAAACGCGTTTTGGAGTGAGTGGGGCCTAATGCAGGAACTTTAAATGACACTCCAAACCCCCCTACGAAGCTGGGCAATTTAGGTACTTTCATATTTTTCTAAGTCTTTATGAAAACCAAATATGATTCAAGTGATGCTGTAATCTGACTAAACTAATAGTGGCCAAATTTACAAAAATAAAAAAGACACATGTTTCTGGGCAACTTACAACTTTTGGCCATAGCTAAGTGAGTTAAACCTGTCATTACTGACCCAAGCTGGAAAGTTCCTGGGTTGAATTTTTTGTATTCAAACTTGATTGCATCGTGTTCTTCTTTGTCTGGCCTGCATGAAAAACGCGTTTTGGATTGAGTGGGACCTAATGCAGGAACTTTAAATGACACTCCAAACCCCCCTACGAAGCTGGGCAATTTAGGTACTTTCATATTTTTCTAAGTCTTTATGAAAACCAAATATGATTCAAGTGATGCTGTAATCTGACTAAACTAATAGTGGCCAAATTTACAAAAATAAAAAAGACACATGTTTCTGGGCAACTTACAACTTTTGGCCATAGCTAAGTGAGTTAAACCTGTCATTACTGACCCAAGCTGGAAAGTTCCTGGGTTAAATTGTTTGTATTCAAACTTGATTGCATTGTGTTCTCCTTTGTCTGGCCTGCATAAAAAACGCGTTTTGGAGTGAGTGGGACCTAATGCAGGAACTTCAAATGACACTCCAAACCCCCCTACGAAGCTGGGCAATTTAGGTACTTTCATATTTTTCTAAGTCTTTATGAAAACCAAATATGATTCAAGTGATGCTGTAATCTGACTAACCTAATAGTGGCCAAATTTACAAAAATAAAAAAGACACATGTTTCTGGGCAACTTACAACTTTTGGCCATAGCTAAGTGAGTTAAACCTGTCATTACTGACCCAAGCTGGAAAGTTCCTGGGTTGAATTGTTTGTATTCAAACTTGATTGCATCGTGTTCTCCTTTGTCTGGCCTGCATGAAAAACGCGTTTTGGAGTGAGTGGGACCTATTGCAGGAACTTTAAATGACACTCCAAACCCCCCTACGAAGCTGGGCAATTTAGGTACTTTCATATTTTTCTAAGTCTTTATGAAAACCAAATATGATTCAAGTGATGCTGTAATCTGACTAAACTAATAGTGGCCAAATTTACAAAAATAAAAAAGACACATGTTTCTGGGCAACTTACAACTTTTGGCCATAGCTAAGTGAGTTAAACCTGTCATTACTGACCCAAGCTGGAAAGTTCCTGGGTTGAATTTTTTGTATTCATACTTGATTGCATCCTGTTCTCCTTCGTCTGGCGTGCATGAAAAACGCGTTTTGGAGTAAGTGGGATCCAATGCAGGAACTTTAAATGACACTCCAAACCCCCCTACGAAGCTGGGCAATTTAGGTACTTTCATATTTTTCTAAGTCTTTATGAAAACCAAATATGATTCAAGTGATGCTGTAATCTGACTAAACTAATAGTGGCTAAATTTACAAAAATAAAAAAGACACATGTTTCTGGGCAACTTACAACTTTTGGCCATAGCTAAGTGAGTTAAACCTGTCATTACTGACCCAAGCTGGAAAGTTCCTGGGTTGAATGTTTTGTATTCAAACTTGATTGCATCCTGTTCTCCTTCGTCTGGCGTGCATGAAAAACGCGTTTTGGAGTAAGTGGGATCCAATGCAGGAACTTTAAATGACACTCCAAACCCCCCTACGAAGCTGGGCAATTTAGGTACTTTCATATTTTTCTAAGTCTTTATGAAAACCAAATATGATTCAAGTGATGCTGTAATCTGACTAAACTAATAGTGGCCAAATTTACAAAAATAAAAAAGACACATGTTTCTGGGCAACTTACAACTTTTGGCCATAGCTAAGTGAGTTAAACCTGTCATTACTGACCCAAGCTGGAAAGTTCCTGGGTTGAATTTTTTGTATTCAAACTTGATTGCATCCTGTTCTCCTTCGTCTGGCGTGCATGAAAAACGCGTTTTGGAGTAAGTGGGATCCAATGCAGGAACTTTAAATGACACTCCAAACCCCCCTACGAAGCTGGGCAATTTAGGTACTTTCATATTTTTCTAAGTCTTTATGAAAACCAAATATGATTCAAGTGATGCTGTAATCTGACTAAACTAATAGTGGCCAAATTTACAAAAATAAAAAAGACACATGTTTCTGGGCAACTTACAACTTTTGGCCATAGCTAAGTGAGTTAAACCTGTCATTACTGACCCAAGCTGGAAAGTTCCTGGGTTGAATGTTTTGTATTCAAACTTGATTGCATCCTGTTCTCCTTCGTCTGGCGTGCATGAAAAACGCGTTTTGGAGTAAGTGGGATCCAATGCAGGAACTTTAAATGACACTCCAAACCCCCCTACGAAGCTGGGCAATTTAGGTACTTTCATATTTTTCTAAGTCTTTATGAAAACCAAATATGATTCAAGTGATGCTGTAATCTGACTAAACTAATAGTGGCCAAATTTACAAAAATAAAAAAGACACATGTTTCTGGGCAACTTACAACTTTTGGCCATAGCTAAGTGAGTTAAACCTGTCATTACTGACCCAAGCTGGAAAGTTCCTGGGTTGAATTTTTTGTATTCATACTTGATTGCATCCTGTTCTCCTTCGTCTGGCGTGCATGAAAAACGCGTTTTGGAGTAAGTGGGATCCAATGCAGGAACTTTAAATGACACTCCAAACCCCCCTACGAAGCTGGGCAATTTAGGTACTTTCATATTTTTCTAAGTCTTTATGAAAACCAAATATGATTCAAGTGATGCTGTAATCTGACTAAACTAATAGTGGCTAAATTTACAAAAATAAAAAAGACACATGTTTCTGGGCAACTTACAACTTTTGGCCATAGCTAAGTGAGTTAAACCTGTCATTACTGACCCAAGCTGGAAAGTTCCTGGGTTGAATGTTTTGTATTCAAACTTGATTGCATCCTGTTCTCCTTCGTCTGGCGTGCATGAAAAACGCGTTTTGGAGTAAGTGGGATCCAATGCAGGAACTTTAAATGACACTCCAAACCCCCCTACGAAGCTGGGCAATTTAGGTACTTTCATATTTTTCTAAGTCTTTATGAAAACCAAATATGATTCAAGTGATGCTGTAATCTGACTAAACTAATAGTGGCCAAATTTACAAAAATAAAAAAGACACATGTTTCTGGGCAACTTACAACTTTTGGCCATAGCTAAGTGAGTTAAACCTGTCATTACTGACCCAAGCTGGAAAGTTCCTGGGTTGAATTTTTTGTATTCAAACTTGATTGCATCCTGTTCTCCTTCGTCTGGCGTGCATGAAAAACGCGTTTTGGAGTAAGTGGGATCCAATGCAGGAACTTTAAATGACACTCCAAACCCCCCTACGAAGCTGGGCAATTTAGGTACTTTCATATTTTTCTAAGTCTTTATGAAAACCAAATATGATTCAAGTGATGCTGTAATCTGACTAAACTAATAGTGGCCAAATTTACAAAAATAAAAAAGACACATGTTTCTGGGCAACTTACAACTTTTGGCCATAGCTAAGTGAGTTAAACCTGTCATTACTGACCCAAGCTGGAAAGTTCCTGGGTTGAATGTTTTGTATTCAAACTTGATTGCATCCTGTTCTCCTTCGTCTGGCGTGCATGAAAAACGCGTTTTGGAGTAAGTGGGATCCAATGCAGGAACTTTAAATGACACTCCAAACCCCCCTACGAAGCTGGGCAATTTAGGTACTTTCATATTTTTCTAAGTCTTTATGAAAACCAAATATGATTCAAGTGATGCTGTA
Organism: Dicyrtomina minuta; assembly: GCA_949802685.1. Taxonomy (NCBI): domain Eukaryota; kingdom Metazoa; phylum Arthropoda; class Collembola; order Symphypleona; family Dicyrtomidae; genus Dicyrtomina; species Dicyrtomina minuta. The sequence continues at coordinate 59,143 of CATKUY010000330.1, forward strand.
ATCTGACTAAACTAATAGTGGCCAAATTTACAAAAATAAAAAAGACACATGTTTCTGGGCAACTTACAACTTTTGGCCATAGCTAAGTGAGTTAAACCTGTCATTACTGACCCAAGCTGGAAAGTTCCTGGGTTGAATTTTTTGTATTCATACTTGATTGCATCCTGTTCTCCTTCGTCTGGCGTGCATGAAAAACGCGTTTTGGAGTAAGTGGGATCCAATGCAGGAACTTTAAATGACACTCCAAACCCCCCTACGAAGCTGGGCAATTTAGGTACTTTCATATTTTTCTAAGTCTTTATGAAAACCAAATATGATTCAAGTGATGCTGTAATCTGACTAAACTAATAGTGGCTAAATTTACAAAAATAAAAAAGACACATGTTTCTGGGCAACTTACAACTTTTGGCCATAGCTAAGTGAGTTAAACCTGTCATTACTGACCCAAGCTGGAAAGTTCCTGGGTTGAATGTTTTGTATTCAAACTTGATTGCATCCTGTTCTCCTTCGTCTGGCGTGCATGAAAAACGCGTTTTGGAGTAAGTGGGATCCAATGCAGGAACTTTAAATGACACTCCAAACCCCCCTACGAAGCTGGGCAATTTAGGTACTTTCATATTTTTCTAAGTCTTTATGAAAACCAAATATGATTCAAGTGATGCTGTAATCTGACTAAACTAATAGTGGCCAAATTTACAAAAATAAAAAAGACACATGTTTCTGGGCAACTTACAACTTTTGGCCATAGCTAAGTGAGTTAAACCTGTCATTACTGACCCAAGCTGGAAAGTTCCTGGGTTGAATGTTTTGTATTCAAACTTGATTGCATCCTGTTCTCCTTCGTCTGGCGTGCATGAAAAACGCGTTTTGGAGTAAGTGGGATCCAATGCAGGAACTTTAAATGACACTCCAAACCCCCCTACGAAGCTGGGCAATTTAGGTACTTTCATATTTTTCTAAGTCTTTATGAAAACCAAATATGATTCAAGTGATGCTGTAATCTGACTAAACTAATAGTGGCCAAATTTACAAAAATAAAAAAGACACATGTTTCTGGGCAACTTACAACTTTTGGCCATAGCTAAGTGAGTTAAACCTGTCATTACTGACCCAAGCTGGAAAGTTCCTGGGTTAAATTTTTTGTATTCAAACTTGATTGCATCCTGTTCTCCTTCGTCTGGCGTGCATGAAAAACGCGTTTTGGAGTAAGTGGGATCCAATGCAGGAACTTTAAATGACACTCCAAACCCCCCTACGAAGCTGGGCAATTTAGGTACTTTCATATTTTTCTAAGTCTTTATAAAAACCAAATATGATTCAAGTGATGCTGTAATCTGACTAACCTAATAGTGGCCAAATTTACAAAAATAAAAAAGACACATGTTTCTGGGCAACTTACAACTTTTGGCCATAGCTAAGTGAGTTAAACCTGTCATTACTGACCCAAGCTGGAAAGTTCCTGGGTTGAATGTTTTGTATTCAAACTTGATTGCATCCTGTTCTCCTTCGTCTGGCGTGCATGAAAAACGCGTTTTGGAGTAAGTGGGATCCAATGCAGGAACTTTAAATGACACTCCAAACCCCCCTACGAAGCTGGGCAATTTAGGTACTTTCATATTTTTCTAAGTCTTTATGAAAACCAAATATGATTCAAGTGATGCTGTAATCTGACTAAACTAATAGTGGCCAAATTTACAAAAATAAAAAAGACACATGTTTCTGGGCAACTTACAACTTTTGGCCATAGCTAAGTGAGTTAAACCTGTCATTACTGACCCAAGCTATAAAGTTCCTGGGTTGAATTGTTTGTATTCAAACTTGATTGCATCGTGTTCTCCTTTGTCTGGCCTGCATGAAAAACGCGTTTTGGAGTGAGTGGGACCTAATGCAAGAACTTCAAATGACACTCCAAACCCCCCTACGAAGCTGGGCAATTTAGGTACTTTCATATTTTTCTAAGTCTTTATAAAAACCAAATATGATTCAAGTGATGCTGTAATCTGACTAACCTAATAGTGGCCAAATTTACAAAAATAAAAAAGACACATGTTTCTGGGCAACTTACAACTTTTGGCCATAGCTAAGTGAGTTAAACCTGTCATTACTGACCCAAGCTGGAAAGTTCCTGGGTTGAATGTTTTGTATTCAAACTTGATTGCATCCTGTTCTCCTTCGTCTGGCGTGCATGAAAAACGCGTTTTGGAGTAAGTGGGATCCAATGCAGGAACTTTAAATGACACTCCAAACCCCCCTACGAAGCTGGGCAATTTAGGTACTTTCATATTTTTCTAAGTCTTTATGAAAACCAAATATGATTCAAGTGATGCTGTAATCTGACTAAACTAATAGTGGCCAAATTTACAAAAATAAAAAAGACACATGTTTCTGGGCAACTTACAACTTTTGGCCATAGCTAAGTGAGTTAAACCTAACCTAAAGCAATTTAGGTACTTTCATATTTTTCTAAGTCTTTATGAAAACCAAATATGATTCAAGTGATGCTGTAATCTGACTAAACTAATAGTGGCCAAATTTACAAAAATAAAAAAGACACATGTTTCTGGGCAACTTACAACTTTTGGCCATAGCTAAGTGAGTTAAACCTGTCATTACTGACCCAAGCTGGAAAGTTCCTGGGTTGAATTTTTTGTATTCAAACTTGATTGCATCGTGTTCTCCTTTGTCTGGCCTGCATGAAAAACGCGTTTTGGAGTGAGTGGGGCCTAATGCAGGAACTTTAAATGACACTCCAAACCCCCCTACGAAGCTGGGCAATTTAGGTACTTTCATATTTTTCTAAGTCTTTATGAAAACCAAATATGATTCAAGTGATGCTGTAATCTGACTAAACTAATAGTGGCCAAATTTACAAAAATAAAAAAGACACATGTTTCTGGGCAACTTACAACTTTTGGCCATAGCTAAGTGAGTTAAACCTGTCATTACTGACCCAAGCTGGAAAGTTCCTGGGTTGAATTTTTTGTATTCAAACTTGATTGCATCGTGTTCTTCTTTGTCTGGCCTGCATGAAAAACGCGTTTTGGATTGAGTGGGACCTAATGCAGGAACTTTAAATGACACTCCAAACCCCCCTACGAAGCTGGGCAATTTAGGTACTTTCATATTTTTCTAAGTCTTAATGAAAACCAAATATGATTCAAGTGATGCTGTAATCTGACTAAACTAATAGTGGCCAAATTTACAAAAATAAAAAAGACACATGTTTCTGGGCAACTTACAACTTTTGGCCATAGCTAAGTGAGTTAAACCTGTCATTACTGACCCAAGCTGGAAAGTTCCTGGGTTAAATTGTTTGTATTCAAACTTGATTGCATTGTGTTCTCCTTTGTCTGGCCTGCATAAAAAACGCGTTTTGGAGTGAGTGGGACCTAATGCAGGAACTTCAAATGACACTCCAAACCCCCCTACGAAGCTGGGCAATTTAGGTACTTTCATATTTTTCTAAGTCTTTATAAAAACCAAATATGATTCAAGTGATGCTGTAATCTGACTAACCTAATAGTGGCCAAATTTACAAAAATAAAAAAGACACATGTTTCTGGGCAACTTACAACTTTTGGCCATAGCTAAGTGAGTTAAACCTGTCATTACTGACCCAAGCTGGAAAGTTCCTGGGTTGAATGTTTTGTATTCAAACTTGATTGCATCCTGTTCTCCTTCGTCTGGCGTGCATGAAAAACGCGTTTTGGAGTAAGTGGGATCCAATGCAGGAACTTTAAATGACACTCCAAACCCCCCTACGAAGCTGGGCAATTTAGGTACTTTCATATTTTTCTAAGTCTTTATGAAAACCAAATATGATTCAAGTGATGCTGTAATCTGACTAAACTAATAGTGGCCAAATTTACAAAAATAAAAAAGACACATGTTTCTGGGCAACTTACAACTTTTGGCCATAGCTAAGTGAGTTAAACCTAACCTAAAGCAATTTAGGTACTTTCATATTTTTCTAAGTCTTTATGAAAACCAAATATGATTCAAGTGATGCTGTAATCTGACTAAACTAATAGTGGCCAAATTTACAAAAATAAAAAAGACACATGTTTCTGGGCAACTTACAACTTTTGGCCATAGCTAAGTGAGTTAAACCTGTCATTACTGACCCAAGCTGGAAAGTTCCTGGGTTGAATTTTTTGTATTCAAACTTGATTGCATCGTGTTCTCCTTTGTCTGGCCTGCATGAAAAACGCGTTTTGGAGTGAGTGGGGCCTAATGCAGGAACTTTAAATGACACTCCAAACCCCCCTACGAAGCTGGGCAATTTAGGTACTTTCATATTTTTCTAAGTCTTTATGAAAACCAAATATGATTCAAGTGATGCTGTAATCTGACTAAACTAATAGTGGCCAAATTTACAAAAATAAAAAAGACACATGTTTCTGGGCAACTTACAACTTTTGGCCATAGCTAAGTGAGTTAAACCTGTCATTACTGACCCAAGCTGGAAAGTTCCTGGGTTGAATTTTTTGTATTCAAACTTGATTGCATCGTGTTCTTCTTTGTCTGGCCTGCATGAAAAACGCGTTTTGGATTGAGTGGGACCTAATGCAGGAACTTTAAATGACACTCCAAACCCCCCTACGAAGCTGGGCAATTTAGGTACTTTCATATTTTTCTAAGTCTTTATGAAAACCAAATATGATTCAAGTGATGCTGTAATCTGACTAAACTAATAGTGGCCAAATTTACAAAAATAAAAAAGACACATGTTTCTGGGCAACTTACAACTTTTGGCCATAGCTAAGTGAGTTAAACCTGTCATTACTGACCCAAGCTGGAAAGTTCCTGGGTTAAATTGTTTGTATTCAAACTTGATTGCATTGTGTTCTCCTTTGTCTGGCCTGCATAAAAAACGCGTTTTGGAGTGAGTGGGACCTAATGCAGGAACTTCAAATGACACTCCAAACCCCCCTACGAAGCTGGGCAATTTAGGTACTTTCATATTTTTCTAAGTCTTTATGAAAACCAAATATGATTCAAGTGATGCTGTAATCTGACTAACCTAATAGTGGCCAAATTTACAAAAATAAAAAAGACACATGTTTCTGGGCAACTTACAACTTTTGGCCATAGCTAAGTGAGTTAAACCTGTCATTACTGACCCAAGCTGGAAAGTTCCTGGGTTGAATTGTTTGTATTCAAACTTGATTGCATCGTGTTCTCCTTTGTCTGGCCTGCATGAAAAACGCGTTTTGGAGTGAGTGGGACCTATTGCAGGAACTTTAAATGACACTCCAAACCCCCCTACGAAGCTGGGCAATTTAGGTACTTTCATATTTTTCTAAGTCTTTATGAAAACCAAATATGATTCAAGTGATGCTGTAATCTGACTAAACTAATAGTGGCCAAATTTACAAAAATAAAAAAGACACATGTTTCTGGGCAACTTACAACTTTTGGCCATAGCTAAGTGAGTTAAACCTGTCATTACTGACCCAAGCTGGAAAGTTCCTGGGTTGAATTTTTTGTATTCATACTTGATTGCATCCTGTTCTCCTTCGTCTGGCGTGCATGAAAAACGCGTTTTGGAGTAAGTGGGATCCAATGCAGGAACTTTAAATGACACTCCAAACCCCCCTACGAAGCTGGGCAATTTAGGTACTTTCATATTTTTCTAAGTCTTTATGAAAACCAAATATGATTCAAGTGATGCTGTAATCTGACTAAACTAATAGTGGCTAAATTTACAAAAATAAAAAAGACACATGTTTCTGGGCAACTTACAACTTTTGGCCATAGCTAAGTGAGTTAAACCTGTCATTACTGACCCAAGCTGGAAAGTTCCTGGGTTGAATGTTTTGTATTCAAACTTGATTGCATCCTGTTCTCCTTCGTCTGGCGTGCATGAAAAACGCGTTTTGGAGTAAGTGGGATCCAATGCAGGAACTTTAAATGACACTCCAAACCCCCCTACGAAGCTGGGCAATTTAGGTACTTTCATATTTTTCTAAGTCTTTATGAAAACCAAATATGATTCAAGTGATGCTGTAATCTGACTAAACTAATAGTGGCCAAATTTACAAAAATAAAAAAGACACATGTTTCTGGGCAACTTACAACTTTTGGCCATAGCTAAGTGAGTTAAACCTGTCATTACTGACCCAAGCTGGAAAGTTCCTGGGTTGAATTTTTTGTATTCAAACTTGATTGCATCCTGTTCTCCTTCGTCTGGCGTGCATGAAAAACGCGTTTTGGAGTAAGTGGGATCCAATGCAGGAACTTTAAATGACACTCCAAACCCCCCTACGAAGCTGGGCAATTTAGGTACTTTCATATTTTTCTAAGTCTTTATGAAAACCAAATATGATTCAAGTGATGCTGTAATCTGACTAAACTAATAGTGGCCAAATTTACAAAAATAAAAAAGACACATGTTTCTGGGCAACTTACAACTTTTGGCCATAGCTAAGTGAGTTAAACCTGTCATTACTGACCCAAGCTGGAAAGTTCCTGGGTTGAATTTTTTGTATTCAAACTTGATTGCATCCTGTTCTCCTTCGTCTGGCGTGCATGAAAAACGCGTTTTGGAGTAAGTGGGATCCAATGCAGGAACTTTAAATGACACTCCAAACCCCCCTACGAAGCTGGGCAATTTAGGTACTTTCATATTTTTCTAAGTCTTTATGAAAACCAAATATGATTCAAGTGATGCTGTAATCTGACTAAACTAATAGTGGCCAAATTTACAAAAATAAAAAAGACACATGTTTCTGGGCAACTTACAACTTTTGGCCATAGCTAAGTGAGTTAAACCTGTCATTACTGACCCAAGCTGGAAAGTTCCTGGGTTGAATTTTTTGTATTCATACTTGATTGCATCCTGTTCTCCTTCGTCTGGCGTGCATGAAAAACGCGTTTTGGAGTAAGTGGGATCCAATGCAGGAACTTTAAATGACACTCCAAACCCCCCTACGAAGCTGGGCAATTTAGGTACTTTCATATTTTTCTAAGTCTTTATGAAAACCAAATATGATTCAAGTGATGCTGTAATCTGACTAAACTAATAGTGGCTAAATTTACAAAAATAAAAAAGACACATGTTTCTGGGCAACTTACAACTTTTGGCCATAGCTAAGTGAGTTAAACCTGTCATTACTGACCCAAGCTGGAAAGTTCCTGGGTTGAATGTTTTGTATTCAAACTTGATTGCATCCTGTTCTCCTTCGTCTGGCGTGCATGAAAAACGCGTTTTGGAGTAAGTGGGATCCAATGCAGGAACTTTAAATGACACTCCAAACCCCCCTACGAAGCTGGGCAATTTAGGTACTTTCATATTTTTCTAAGTCTTTATGAAAACCAAATATGATTCAAGTGATGCTGTAATCTGACTAAACTAATAGTGGCCAAATTTACAAAAATAAAAAAGACACATGTTTCTGGGCAACTTACAACTTTTGGCCATAGCTAAGTGAGTTAAACCTGTCATTACTGACCCAAGCTGGAAAGTTCCTGGGTTGAATTTTTTGTATTCAAACTTGATTGCATCCTGTTCTCCTTCGTCTGGCGTGCATGAAAAACGCGTTTTGGAGTAAGTGGGATCCAATGCAGGAACTTTAAATGACACTCCAAACCCCCCTACGAAGCTGGGCAATTTAGGTACTTTCATATTTTTCTAAGTCTTTATGAAAACCAAATATGATTCAAGTGATGCTGTAATCTGACTAAACTAATAGTGGCCAAATTTACAAAAATAAAAAAGACACATGTTTCTGGGCAACTTACAACTTTTGGCCATAGCTAAGTGAGTTAAACCTGTCATTACTGACCCAAGCTGGAAAGTTCCTGGGTTGAATTTTTTGTATTCAAACTTGATTGCATCCTGTTCTCCTTCGTCTGGCGTGCATGAAAAACGCGTTTTGGAGTAAGTGGGATCCAATGCAGGAACTTTAAATGACACTCCAAACCCCCCTACGAAGCTGGGCAATTTAGGTACTTTCATATTTTTCTAAGTCTTTATGAAAACCAAATATGATTCAAGTGATGCTGTAATCTGACTAAACTAATAGTGGCCAAATTTACAAAAATAAAAAAGACACATGTTTCTGGGCAACTTACAACTTTTGGCCATAGCTAAGTGAGTTAAACCTGTCATTACTGACCCAAGCTGGAAAGTTCCTGGGTTGAATGTTTTGTATTCAAACTTGATTGCATCCTGTTCTCCTTCGTCTGGCGTGCATGAAAAACGCGTTTTGGAGTAAGTGGGATCCAATGCAGGAACTTTAAATGACACTCCAAACCCCCCTACGAAGCTGGGCAATTTAGGTACTTTCATATTTTTCTAAGTCTTTATGAAAACCAAATATGATTCAAGTGATGCTGTAATCTGACTAAACTAATAGTGGCCAAATTTACAAAAATAAAAAAGACACATGTTTCTGGGCAACTTACAACTTTTGGCCATAGCTAAGTGAGTTAAACCTGTCATTACTGACCCAAGCTATAAAGTTCCTGAGTTGAATTGTTTGTATTCAAACTTGATTGCATCGTGTTCTCCTTTGTCTGGCCTGCATGAAAAACGCGTTTTGGAGTGAGTGGGACCTAATGCAAGAACTTCAAATGACACTCCAAACCCCCCTACGAAGCTGGGCAATTTAGGTACTTTCATATTTTTCTAAGTCTTTATAAAAACCAAATATGATTCAAGTGATGCTGTAATCTGACTAACCTAATAGTGGCCAAATTTACAAAAATAAAAAAGACACATGTTTCTGGGCAACTTACAACTTTTGGCCATAGCTAAGTGAGTTAAACCTGTCATTACTGACCCAAGCTGGAAAGTTCCTGGGTTGAATGTTTTGTATTCAAACTTGATTGCATCCTGTTCTCCTTCGTCTGGCGTGCATGAAAAACGCGTTTTGGAGTAAGTGGGATCCAATGCAGGAACTTTAAATGACACTCCAAACCCCCCTACGAAGCTGGGCAATTTAGGTACTTTCATATTTTTCTAAGTCTTTATGAAAACCAAATATGATTCAAGTGATGCTGTAATCTGACTAAACTAATAGTGGCCAAATTTACAAAAATAAAAAAGACACATGTTTCTGGGCAACTTACAACTTTTGGCCATAGCTAAGTGAGTTAAACCTAACCTAAAGCAATTTAGGTACTTTCATATTTTTCTAAGTCTTTATGAAAACCAAATATGATTCAAGTGATGCTGTAATCTGACTAAACTAATAGTGGCCAAATTTACAAAAATAAAAAAGACACATGTTTCTGGGCAACTTACAACTTTTGGCCATAGCTAAGTGAGTTAAACCTGTCATTACTGACCCAAGCTGGAAAGTTCCTGGGTTGAATTTTTTGTATTCAAACTTGATTGCATCGTGTTCTCCTTTGTCTGGCCTGCATGAAAAACGCGTTTTGGAGTGAGTGGGGCCTAATGCAGGAACTTTAAATGACACTCCAAACCCCCCTACGAAGCTGGGCAATTTAGGTACTTTCATATTTTTCTAAGTCTTTATGAAAACCAAATATGATTCAAGTGATGCTGTAATCTGACTAAACTAATAGTGGCCAAATTTACAAAAATAAAAAAGACACATGTTTCTGGGCAACTTACAACTTTTGGCCATAGCTAAGTGAGTTAAACCTGTCATTACTGACCCAAGCTGGAAAGTTCCTGGGTTGAATTTTTTGTATTCAAACTTGATTGCATCGTGTTCTTCTTTGTCTGGCCTGCATGAAAAACGCGTTTTGGATTGAGTGGGACCTAATGCAGGAACTTTAAATGACACTCCAAACCCCCCTACGAAGCTGGGCAATTTAGGTACTTTCATATTTTTCTAAGTCTTTATGAAAACCAAATATGATTCAAGTGATGCTGTAATCTGACTAAACTAATAGTGGCCAAATTTACAAAAATAAAAAAGACACATGTTTCTGGGCAACTTACAACTTTTGGCCATAGCTAAGTGAGTTAAACCTGTCATTACTGACCCAAGCTGGAAAGTTCCTGGGTTAAATTGTTTGTATTCAAACTTGATTGCATTGTGTTCTCCTTTGTCTGGCCTGCATAAAAAACGCGTTTTGGAGTGAGTGGGACCTAATGCAGGAACTTCAAATGACACTCCAAACCCCCCTACGAAGCTGGGCAATTTAGGTACTTTCATATTTTTCTAAGTCTTTATGAAAACCAAATATGATTCAAGTGATGCTGTAATCTGACTAACCTAATAGTGGCCAAATTTACAAAAATAAAAAAGACACATGTTTCTGGGCAACTTACAACTTTTGGCCATAGCTAAGTGAGTTAAACCTGTCATTACTGACCCAAGCTGGAAAGTTCCTGGGTTGAATTGTTTGTATTCAAACTTGATTGCATCGTGTTCTCCTTTGTCTGGCCTGCATGAAAAACGCGTTTTGGAGTGAGTGGGACCTATTGCAGGAACTTTAAATGACACTCCAAACCCCCCTACGAAGCTGGGCAATTTAGGTACTTTCATATTTTTCTAAGTCTTTATGAAAACCAAATATGATTCAAGTGATGCTGTAATCTGACTAAACTAATAGTGGCCAAATTTACAAAAATAAAAAAGACACATGTTTCTGGGCAACTTACAACTTTTGGCCATAGCTAAGTGAGTTAAACCTGTCATTACTGACCCAAGCTGGAAAGTTCCTGGGTTGAATTTTTTGTATTCATACTTGATTGCATCCTGTTCTCCTTCGTCTGGCGTGCATGAAAAACGCGTTTTGGAGTAAGTGGGATCCAATGCAGGAACTTTAAATGACACTCCAAACCCCCCTACGAAGCTGGGCAATTTAGGTACTTTCATATTTTTCTAAGTCTTTATGAAAACCAAATATGATTCAAGTGATGCTGTAATCTGACTAA